>PVKN010010701.1:0-22371 GCA_004027915.1 Capromys pilorides
AAGTCAGTTAGGCTTTGATTAAGCCAAATGAAATCACAGTAGAAATCTTTGTCTCCTATGTCTCAGCATTTATATATATCTGTTTTTTCCCAATTTATAGTCTTTTATTCTATGTGTCATGATTATTTAACACAAATATAGCTATTTTTAAAACTTGAACACACATAAACACATGTACACTTTTAAGCAACTGACCTTGAAATTTTTTAAATTGCACCAGAAAAGGCAACCTAGCTTTCTTGTTTATTTAATCTCCAAATTTTGATTAATATAGAATGATCTAAAAATGAAGCAGCAAAAACATCCTTTTCATACTGATCAATATAATTTTTTATTCTACAGCTAGGACAGCACTTCTGATATTCTAATGAAATCAGATATTTAAATGCCTCCCACTTCCATTGCTTCTTTCTTTAAAAACCATAAATAACATTTTAATTTCACTGGATGGATTAAGAGCCACGTAATTATCATTATGGACATATATCAAAATAAAGAATTTAGGTATTAAAGACTGACCTTAGAGTAAGAATTGAAAACAGCAGAAAGAGAGTAATTCATAAAAGGCATTGTCTATCATGATTTATACATAAAAATTTTCCTTAATGGATATTTCAAACACTACATGCTCATCTTAGGTTTCCACTCATATCCCAGAATAGTTTTTATAATAACATTCTAAGTTGTATTTATATTTTTCAAACTGACATCTTAACAAAAAATCTAATATAAATTTTCAAAATTAAATATAAGACTTTTTTTTCTTAAATCATTGTTTTGTAACACACATGAAAAAAATGCATGGTTACATAGAAAAGCAAATGTGAAGAGAGACCTGACAGCCCTTCCTAAAGTTAAAGAAGTCAGCAGCCTATTCTAAAATTGTAGTTATGTTTTCTTCTTGTAAACTATGTGAAGAAAACCTAGCGTCTCAGAGTTTGTTCTCAGAAGTTAGTTGAGGGAAGGCAAGAGAAAGCAGAAACAGGACAAAGTGTGTCTCTTCACTGAGTTCTGTATTCTCACAGGAAGAATTAGTTATATTATCACTATAAATCCCTAAACCCAGCCATTCCCAGACCCCACAGCTTCAACTGAGGAGCTGGCTTTCAGAGTCCAGTCAAATTCCCAGTGGCATCTAAAGAGAGAATTCATGGATATCTGTCAAGCAGTGAGTGCTCAATGGCAGAGCCAGGGCAATGCTCTTGATGCTCAAATGCACCAACCTGTGTCTTTCACTACCACCAATTTACATAAACACTACTAGCAAATAGTACAAAGGCATATAATCAAAAAATCACATGAAATAATCCAATAATAAGTCCAAGCAATCACCAGCAGTCAGTATAATTTAGACTGGGGTAGGGTGGAAAGCAAGGAAACAAATACCACCAGGACAAAAGGGCATCTTTAAGAATCAGATATTGTTGACTGGGAAGAAAAAGAGACAAGCTTTTTTAAAGAAACGTTAGAAAATTTCAAATAAATTATAGGCTTCATAATGCAAACCACTGCATACAACTTCTTTTTACCCACAACAGTAAACACAGTCAGACATGTGGCTCAAAGGAAGACTGCAGCCTGGCAAAACCTTTCTTCATTTGAATAGTATTTTAGGAATGTTTTCAATGTGTCTGATGATAACTCACTTCTACAGCATTCTTCCCTCACAATAATTACGGTCAAGTAACAACTTATGTTATAGGTAGAACACTCACAACACTAAGTGAAGACTTTTTCTTTTTGACCTATTAAACTTCACATGTGGTTGCCCATATTTGCTTTTTTTAAAAAGTAAACTTTAACAACTGTTGCTCAAAGTAACAGGAACAAAAGATTTTTTCACATGCATAAACTATACATTTAATTAAAATTACAAACTTAGATCTCAACTGATGTCAAAAGTAGGAAAGAATACAAGATGCCCAAATAGAATTAAATATACACTATATTGTTCAGCTACAACAAAGACCAAAAAAAAAAAAAAACTCTATAACTATCTCTGACAAGAATAAGTACATAAATTAAATGACTCCTCTCCAATCATCCCTTTAAGTAGCTGTTTATATATTTCCAGGTAAGTCTCATGTCATTCGTAAATCAAACATAAACAAACCATACTCCCTCTGAGTTCATATTCTTTCATATTTCTGACGGCTCTTTACTCTGAATCCAAATCTAAGCAGTTTAAAACAAACAACAACACAGCAATTTACTGAGATATTTTCCCCCCAAGATACAGGCTCAAGTGCAAGAAGCAAGGTAAAATGAATTCCTATCAAAGTCTGTGGAGTATGAATCCATAGTGAAACCAAGATTTTTCAGACAATAGATTATGAGGGTTAACATCAATGAAAAAGGGAATCTCTTAGGAAAATATCTGGAAGAGCTGGAACTCAGGTTGATCCCAGAAAACTCTTATCCTTCAGAATCAGTTCTCCTGTCCTAAAAAAGGATGAGGGACACATTGGTGTGAGTGATGCCCAGCTCCACAAAAGCCTAGATTGAGAGCAGGCTGTTCTACAAGGTCAAAGGGACTTCAGAACCAGAAGACAAGAGTAAAGAGAATTTATAGCATATTAGATCTCAGTCTCTGAAAGAATGAGCATAAAACACTGAAATGAGCCAGAAACAATAGAATCAAATTAGGCTTTATTTGTACAACTAATACATATAAGACATCATACTGCGTGTCCTGTGAGGCACCATAAATTAGTAATACCATGTGGGCTTTAAGTAAATGGAGCTATCAAATTATTTGGGAAGACAAAAAATAAATTTTGAAATAGTTCAATGTGTAGAGTCAAAACACAATCATATACAGTATTAAATTTTAATAGATATGCTAAAGCAAAGAATCGTAAGAATTAAGGCACTGGAGCCAGGCATGGAGGTGCACACCTATAATCCAAGGTGTGGGAGCTCAGGTAGGAGGAATTCCATGAGTTTGAGGCCACCCTGGGCTACATGGTGAGTTCAGGGCCAGTCTGAAGTACAAAGCAGTTAATAATAATAGCATGTATTATTAACTGCTAATAATATTATTAACTGGTAATAATAGCATGTTTTAGTTCATGTTCCCTTCCTATAATGAAATACCTGAGGCTAGATAACTTCATAAAGAAAGGAGTTCTGAAAGTTCAATTACATGGCACTCATGAACTTCCAGGCTTCTGCTCAGCTCCAGTGAAGGCCTCATGGTGGATAGTGCTACAACAGTGGAAGCACATGCAGAACTGAGAGACTGTATCACAAGACAAGAAGCCAAAAGCCCAGGAGTGGCCAAACTGATTCCTTCATAATGACCCTCTGGGGAGAATTTAACCCTTTCTGAACACTCTTCAATTATTTAAATCATGGGTAAGCCACAGCAGGGGCAATAATGGTACCTATCAAAGGTTTTATGTTTTCAATACATAAATATTAAAAACTTGCACAAAGCTGGACAATGGTCTACAACATGAACAAGAGAGAGTTATCTGCCCTGCGGAGCTTGAGATAACAAATAGAAGACTCAAAACTGGTACTTTTATCATCATCTTCATCTTCAGAATAGTGGTGGAAAGTAAAAGATGTGTTCCAATGAAAATAATTAAATGATTTTAGCTGGAAAAGGGTTTCACAAAAAAAAATGATGTGTCTCAAAGCTCTATCCTGGGACCTGTACTCTCCTCCCTTCTGGGAATCTCATTGCTTTAAATACTATGTGTACCCAAAACTTAGTATCTCCAGCTCTACTGTCTCCTAAACTCCAGATCATACCCAGGTGTTCACTAGGTATCTCAATTTGTATGTCTTAATAGGCATCTCGGACCTATAAATCTGAAGCAGAATTTGGGATCACCAACCCAAATGAATACCAACCAACTATACTCTTCTCCTGACTTTTCCTCCAAGTCAGTAAATTATTGATTCTCTTTTCCTCATGCTTCACATATCCAAATAATGAGCAAGTTCTTTCACTTTTACCTAAAACCCTAGGTAATCACTGCTTCCTATCACTCTAGTCCAAGCTCTGTTTCCCACCCCGATTATCTTTCTTCAGTGACACCTATGATTCTTTCCCCCATAGAGCTGGGATCTCTTCAAGCATAAGCTACCTACCCACACACACACGCACGCACGCGCACACACATCATAATTCCTCCATTCAACATAAAGCTTGTCAATAGTTCCCAAAACACCCCTAAAATTTAGAGGGTCTAGCAAACCTACATCTCAGATCCTTTTCTACTTCTCTGCTTTAACTGATAAAACCTTCTTCCCTCTCAGACTAAAAATAAGAACACAGACAACCAGAACTTTCTGCACTGATTGAAATGGTCTCCATCAGTACCTAAGGCCACTGCACACTTAATATGTAGCTAGTGGGGCTGAGGACCTAAATTTTTAACTTAACTTTGATTAGTTTACACTTAAATAGCTACATACTCTCCATACTCTTAGAAACTATTATACACAGGATGGCAGCCAGCTCTTTTCTTCTGCCTAAACTATTCTTCCCCAGATCTTCATAAGGATGAAGACCTTAGTTAAATATCTGCTCCTCAGAATGGCCTTTTTTTGTTACCTAATTTAAAGTAGCCCCCACTTGACACTGTTATCACTTTACTTTGTTTAGTCATTAAACTACCTTTACCACTGCCTTTAAATCTCTACCTTCCCCACAGTCTCTCAAAAGAGGAGTTTGGGCTGGGGAGAGGGCTGGAGGTTTAAGCGAAGACCCAGGTTTGACCTCTGGTACTGCATGCGTGTGGAACCCAGAATCCTAGTGCACCATACTGGCTACCTAAACCAGGCATGGTGACACATGTCTGTAATCCCAGCACTAGGGAGGCTAAAACAAGAGGATCACTACAAGTCCACGCTGTGCAGCAAGACCCTGTACCAAATAAATAAATAAATGAAAAAGACTGAAAGTTATGTATTGAGTAGTAGTAGTAGTAGTAGTAATAATAATAGGAGGAATTGTGTCTATTTCATTCAATGTTGTGTCTCCAAGATACACATGCTTAAAACATAGTGGTTTTAATAAATTTTGATGAGTGATTAATTGGTTGAATGAGTGAAGGACTAGGGAGTGAAGTCAGTAAAAGTAAGCTAGGCACAAATTTTGGAAGATCACAGAAGAAAAGGTCCTTCAAATTTTTATATTTCACTTATATGTGTATAAGGATCTACAGTGCTCTTATGTGTCCCACAGTGACAGGCCATCTAAGGAGAATAAAAGACTGGCACACATACAAAGCAAGTCCCTATCCTCAATGAATTCAGAATCAACTTTATGAAAACATTAGTAATGCAGACACACAAATGCTCCTACCCATGAGACATGAGGAAATCACTAAAGAATGGATCTACGTACATTCTCCAGGCATACCTTTAGGGAGAAGACAAAACTAAAAGAAAAGTTAGATGTCTGAGCTACCTTTGTAATCTTTAGATCCAGAAGAGCAATCAGGGATTAATGCTATATTAAACATTCTGCCAACATGGTGACAAAATTTATAACTCAGTGATACCTTACATTCATTCACTGTCACAGTTGCAAATTTTTTAAACGTTGTAATGTTAATTTAAAAAACCATAATGCTAAGGAAAACTTCAGGGATGAAAGTTTTACACTAAGTTAAACTGTACTCTTCAAATATTTTGTAATAAAAGCTGCCTCTCACATTAAAAACTTCAGAGAATATTACTGTTGCTTAATAAAACTGCTTTCTTACAAAATGTAAATAGTCAATAAAATATATAACACATTTATGCTCTATTACTAAGTCAGGATTTTGCCACAAATTAGCACAAATGCCCACTACTCCACACTTACTGTTTTTCACATTCAAAACTGGTGACCAGTCCAACCCAGGCCACAACAGGGAAAATCACTACCAGACTTAAAGCAATAATTCTGTACCAATGTCCTCTCTGCATTCCAGACTCTTACAGTCACTTTTACAAAACTACAAGGGCAACATATTTAGCCAAAAGTCACCACTGTCACAATCTAAATGGCTACATTTCTTCAAAGTTAAACTTACTATTTCCACAATTTCCTAAGGAAAACAATGCCAACTAATGTACACTTCTGTTCAAATTCTCCATTCGGGTCACCATAATGGTTCCCAAAGTTAATTTGCTGACCTATAAATGTCTAATTTGTCAGCTGATTCTTTTTATAAATGTCTCTCATTGAGGGCCGGCCAAATAGCTCAAAGGATTACAATGTCTGCAAGCAGGCACAAGGGCCTAGGGTTCAATTCTCGGTCCTGCCGTGCCAGCCTCGCCCCTGAGGCATGCTGAGATGGCAATTGAGACTGGGCATGATGGTTCGCCCTTGTAATCCCAGCTCTTCGGAAGCTGGAAACAGGTGGATCACTATGACTCTGATCTAGTAGTGAGACCCTGAAGGCCCTGTAGACCATTCTCTAAAATACAAAAAAAAAAAAAAAAAAAAAAAAGTTACTTATTGGAACCACACTTTTTTTTATTGACAATGAGGTTAAACTTATAGGAAAAACTATTTACAAAACAGAAATAAAAAAGTAATGCTCCTTGAGATACCCTTGCGTCTTAGTTACTCTTCTATTCGTTGCTGGGACAAATACCTGACACTCAAAATGAAGGAAGGAAATGTTTGTTTAGTTCACAGTTGCTGGAGGTTTCAGTACATATTCAGCTGGCCCAAGGCTGAGTAGAACAAGGCAGAAAGCATCCAGTTCATGGCAGCAGAACAGCAACAACTGTGACAGAAACAACAGACCAACCATGGTGCAGCGAGCAACAGCCAATGTCTGTCTCTGTCTCTCTTTATATTACATTCAGGGTCTCTGCCTCAGCCTATCTGGCTTAGGCCACACCCATAATCCTAGAAGGACTCAGACCCATAATCCTATCTCTACTAAAACACATAATCCCAGTGGATCCAAGTCTCAAACTCTAGAAGTCCCCGCCCCATGATTGCATGAGGCTTTGGGGGGACAACTAGATATAAACCATAACACCTTGACTGTGACAAGTGCTGGCTCTATAAGGATAATGGGTATCATTTTTTTCTACTTGATATCATTACCAACTTTGTGATTTTATAAATAATATCAATATGCCTTGGAAACCTTAAGATTTCCAATTAGCAAAACATAAAACTATAATATTTATGCTTCTAGCACCAAATTAAAAACAACTATGGTACCTCTAAGAATTGATTTTGGCCTATTTTTCTCATGCCCCTTATGTATGTTTCTTTTTAAGAAGCATTTAGCAGTGCTTGGTACACTGTAACTTTACTGAGCAGTTGAGCTGTCTCTGTTGTAGTTTCCATCCAGATGTCCCCCAAGAGCCTCAAGTGCTCATAGCCAGGGCTTTTGGATTGTGGGACAAATAGCTAATTTGGTGTTAGGAGTTGGGGTTTTATTGAAGTGAGTCACAGGGGCATGACCTGTAAGGGTGTGTCTCCACCCCTGGCTCCTTTTTTCCTCTTTTCTTCCTGTGCACCTTAATATGAGCAGCTCCCCTCTGCCATGCTATCCTGCACTGCAGCCAGCCAACTACAGAGTGAAACATGAACCAAAATAAGCCTCCCTACTCTAAAGCTGCAGATGTCAGGTACGGTGTCTCTGCAACAAGAAAAGTGACTAAGGCAGTCTCCATATCACAAAAAACCTCCACTTCTACCATTGCACAGTCAAGTTCCCAAAGATGTCCTTGGCTTCCTGCCAGTGGATGAGATACCTAATACCTGCAGGTGGCTACTTCTGACCAGGTATCCATAAACTCATGATAATTTTAGAAGTATAAAACTGAACTGTACAGCCACCACATCCAGTTACTTCAAAACACGAGTTTGGGCACACAAGTATATGTTGTTTCCAAGGTCTAGCTATTAAAAATTATGCTGCTATAAATATGAATATGCATATATGACTGTAATATGATGATCTGAACTATTTTGGAAAAACAATGTAGAAGAGGGATAATTATTGTTATTCTATTATTTGACTATGAAATTTTGGGTTTTTCATAAAGTAAAAACCATTTATAAAGTAAACAGGTTTGGAAAGCTTCAAATAATATACTGTGTGTCACTGGAACAAAAGTAATACAAGACATATAGTGATTCCTCAAATTCAGCATCCATGACTGATACATCTTTATATTATACTGGAACTACAGTCTTAATCATTTATGCAATAAATGAATAATCAGAATCCTTGAAAAACATGCCAGGGGCCAGCAAAATAGTTGAACAGATTAAAGCACTTGCAAGCAAGCACAAGGGCCTGGGGTTTGATTCCCTGGATGGCCATGCTGGTGCCATGCCCGCCCCCAGGGCATACTGAGATGCAATTGAGACTGGGCATGGTGGCACGTGCCTGTAATCCCAGCTCTTGAGAGGTTAGAAACAGTCAGATCACTACAATTCCGATCTAGTGGTGAGACTCTGAACACCCTATAGACCCTTCCACAAAATACAAAAAGAAAAACATGCTATTTTATCATAAAAGGTTACTACTTCTTTTAAATATTTACATAAACTATTTTAAAGATTTTACCATCCTGATTTATATCAAAGGTTATCAAATTTGTTCTGTAAAAGGCTAGATAAGCTAACTATTTTGTTCTTTGTTAGCTTGATTCAGTCTCTATCACATATTCTTTGTTTTTGTTTATATCCATTTCATCATGTAAAACCTAGACTGTTTGGCCAGTTTGTCCATCCCTGTTTTTTACTTCAAAAACACCAAAGACTGCTATATCGATAGTATGGCTACACACACACCAAAAACACTTTCATCTGTTTCATATGATACTTCTGTAATTTTTTAAAAAATAGGCCATATTTTTCAGAACAGCTTTATATTCACAGAAAAAATATAAAGTTAATACCAAAAGTTGTCATATATTATACATTCAGTTCCTCCTGTCCTATAGTACATCTATTTAAATTAATAAACCAAAAATAAAATAAAATCAATGAACCAATACAACACATTATTAAATAAAATTCACCCTTTAATGAGATCTTTTCCTCTTTTCAGTAGCAAATTAGCATAGTACAATCACTACATCTTACGCTCCTTTTGGTTATGACAGTTTCTCAGAACCTAGACAGTTTTTATTGTTGTTGTTCTTGTTGTTGTTGTTGTTGTTATTATTATTATTATTATTATTACTGTCTTTCTGTCTTTTTGAGACAGGATCTCCTTACGCAGTTCAGGCTGGTTTTGAGCTCACTTTTGTAGCCAGGCTGGTCTCCAACTCGCACTGATCCTCCTGCTCAGCCTCCCAAGTGCTGGGATTACAAGCGTGTACCACCATGCCCAGCTTCCAGACAGTTTTTGAGGAGCATCTGTCAAGACATTTTGTAGAACGTCCCTCTAAATAGATTTTGTGGGTGATTTTGAGGAGCACTGGTCATTTTGTACAATGCCCCTATATTGGGAACTAGTAGATTTTTTCTCATTATTAGACTAAAGTTATTATGGTTTGGGGGAGAAATGCTACAAAGATGAAATTCCACTGTCATCACATCATATCATGAGTACATCAAGTTGACTTACCTACCACTCACTGCTGTTGTTTACCTTGACTGCCTGGCTGAGGCAGTGTTTGTCAGGTTTCTTCCAACTGTTTTGTCTTGTTTGTAACACAGTTAATAAAAATGAGCTTCAGTCTTAGTAAACACAGTTATCTAAAAGGAATAGCTTTTAAATCATTTTGAATAAGCTTATGCATGTATAACTCCACAATGATTCATTACCTAATTCATACCAAGAAGCCATAAACAATATCACATTTGAGATGAAGACAAAAACTAGTAGGTATTTTAATGCCATATTTTAATTGTAATTCCTCTCAATAGTTTTTAAGAAGTTACTATCGCTTCTCAGCCTTTTTGGCTAAGATCAAGTGTAGTTTTTAAGAAGTTACTTATTAAGTTGAATTTAAGAGATACTGAGAAAAGGTCATAGACAATACTCAAATTTTCTTTTATTTTTTAAATGGTGATTATGCAAACCAAACAGTAAACAAGCTGAGCTGGATCAAATCTTATCTGTCTTTGTATCTTACACAGCCCAGATTACCTAGCTGGTTAGCACAATACAAACTACTAATTTATATTTACAATGTCAGTGTTAAAATCATTCAAAGCAGGTATAGCAGAAAGGGAAGATCTATGTAAAATCAAAAATTTTCTCTTAATCACTTTTTGCTTGAGATCAAATAAGAGTGAAACCACTATATACAAAAAGGATCAATGGCTTTACAAGGCTGGAATAAAGGAAGAAGGTTTGGGCTAAATTAAGCCTATCAAAATACTTTTAAGAAAAAACACAAATAAAAACCATAGTAAGACATCACCTCAAATCCAGAAGAATAGCTCTAAAAGAAACAAAAAGAAGTGTTAGTGAGAATGTGGAGACATTAGAACACTCAACAATGCAGGTGAGAATGTAAAGTACCACACTTTCATAGTTTCTGAAAAAAGTAGTTTTTCATAGTTTCCACTTCTAGGTACATATCAAAGAAAACTGAAGTTGTATCATAGAAAAGTTGAAAAAGCATATTCCTGGCAGCACTGTTTATAAAGGTCAAACAAGAAAAAACCAAATGTTCACCAGATGATGAACGGTTATAACTGAAGCCCACACAGTGGAATGTTGTTCAGCCATAAGGAAGAATGAAGTATCAATAAATGGGAAGCATGAAGAATCCTTAATAAGAGTGAAAGAAGCCAGACCAATGGGACATACACTGTATTATTTCATTATATAAAACATCCACAACAGGCAAACCCAAACACAACAGGTAAATCAGTGGTTGTTAAAGGTTTTGGGAGTGGGAGAACAGGAAGTGAGTTTTTAGTGAGTACACGGTTTATTTAGGGGGCTAGGAGGTTACTCAAGAATTATACAGCAGTTACAATTGTATAACACTGAGCGTACTGAAAATCACTAAATTATACACTTTAAGTAATTAAAATTGTGAAATTTATATTACATTTTGGCCTACAACCCACATACCACTAAAAATCCCTTTTTGGCTCAAGGATTTCTGTGGTAATTTCTCCAACAACAGAATGAAGAAAGTAATTCAAAATTCTAACAAGAGTTCAGTTCAACTAATTTCAGTCAAATTCTTAGGACCAGCACGTACACAGACTCAGACCCCACCACAAAGAATTTACAGCTTATTAGGACTCACACTGTTTCCTGCCAGTTTAGGAGATCCCAATCAGCAAGATGAAGCCCCACATGCTCCTCTATTGAGACAGCCTCATTTTCCTGCTGAAATTTACTCAAAGCAAGTAAGCAAGTGTCATTTATAGGGTAGTACAGAGCCCAAGGCCTGCAGGCAGGTTCCACACTTTGCCTAATACACCAGGCATGCCTCTCATTAAATTTAAATGTGGTTTGCTGGTGGGCTGCATGTCCCAATAGCTGACTATAGCTGACAAGTTAGTAATTTGAAGCTCAAAACAAATAATACATTTATAAATCATGGTCTTCCTTGAAAAACCAATTATTGTTCTGAGTCTTACAGCAAAATTAAACTACAAACTATGAGCTACAAACCATAGTCACTGAAGAAATCATTGTCATTCATACATATTACTCTTACTCCAGCCAGCGCTAGAGCAAACTATGTTGAAAACAAGAAATATTTCTTTGAGAATTTTTGGAAGACATCATAGTTTAGTTTAAATTAGCACTTCCTTGAGTGACTTTTTAAAAATTTCTTTTTAACAACCTTTCCACACTTCACGTACCATAATCACTCAAGTTATTCTCAGTATCCACTTGGCACCCACTCTCAGCCCGCTGTACATGAACAATTTCCAGTAATGTATGACCATGACAATTGTGATTAAGAATATCAAGCCTGACTTTGTTTTCTTTGCTCTTGTAAGTAATTCATATATTTACTATAGCAGTTCAATTCTCTCATTATTTTTAAGTCAACTGGAAAATTGATTGTTTCTGGTTGTTGATAATAATGGCTACTTCTTTGAAAGCCTAATAAGAAACTGGAATAAGAGAATAGCTAAACCAACACTCCTTTGTTAACAGTCTTTATTACCTGACCTAACCACCATTCATTTAATATCTACCACACATAAAAAATATAGAATGCAGTAATAAGCAATTAGGACTCTTGAGGAGTTTACACATTAACAATGGATTGACTGAAATTATTCATTTTAAAAGAAAGATAATAGAGTTCCTCATATCCTAGTCATGTGGCATCAACACGGTATGGAAGGCCAAAAGTAAACTCTGATATCACTGATGCACTCAACTGGTACCCCTTTCCTCCTCACTCTTATCCTCCCCACCCCAGGATTCTTTCTTTTCAATTAAAAAGTACAAAATGTTCAAAGTTTGATTCTCGGTACAACCACAGATTAAAGTATATTAGTAGGTTTTTACTAACCACTAAAATCACTTTGGGTGATACAGATCTTTTAAATTCAACCATATAAAATTATATCCCTGGGCAACATTCAACCCAGGGACAGAAAGAACAAAATTCTAAAATTCCTAAAACCACTCACAATTCTGCTGGAGGCCTTCCCACAGAAGCTTTCTACTCCAAGAGACAATGAAACCATTTCACCTTTTTCTTTTATGTCAAATATAGTATTTTTGAAAGTACCAGCCCATTTGGCTATGATATATGGCCCACCTTAAACACCAGCTGGAAAAAGAAAAAGTAAACCTTCAAAATAACACTCTTGGGGAGTGGGCCTTCTCCAGAGCCCTGGAGTCAGGGACAGAGACATTTGTCAAGTATTAGCCTAATTAATCAGCCTAAAAACTCAACACCAAGCAAAGGAGTTCCACTCTTTCTGAGTTCCATCTAAGAACTCATAAGCATGCTTAGGTATGGAGATAAGTTTATAGACATAATTAAGGACATAAGTTTCTAGAATCAAACTGTCTGGTTGCAGATTCTAGCTCTACACTTAATAGAAATGGTAACTTCTTCATGACTCAGTTTCTTCATTTATAACTGGAAGATAACACCTACTCATAGGACTAAAGAGAATAAAATGAGATCCCAGTTAAAAGAGCTTATGACAGTTTCTATCTCACAATGCACACTTAGTAAATTCATTTTCCTATATCCACTATTTTCAGGGGTTACCTGAACGATCACTAAGTTCCTAAACCGAATGGTCAACAAGTCATCTACCACAGTTTAATTTGGGGCCTGGAAGCATCCTTACCAGAGAATGGTATTATCCCTATTTTAGAGTTCAAAAATAAAAGTTTAGGATGTAGTTCAGTACTACAGCACCTGTCTGGCAAGTGCAGGGTCCTGTGTTCAATTTCCAGCACCAATAATAAATACAAATTAATTAATTAATTAATTAATTTACTCAGTCAATAAGTGGTAGAGCAATAAAACTATTAATCACATGCCAACAAGGTTTGCATTACATCATTTACCTGTAAAGGCATAAAAGTATTTTAAATAAAGGTTCCTCATCCTAATGTGACTACTCAATGAATAAAATTATGTTCTCATAAATCTCCCATCCTCCTCCCACTAAATCAGCATATTTATCTACAGAACTAGAAACACAAATTCTGAGAAACTACCAAGAACACAAAATTCTTTTTCTTAACAAGATAAAAATAACAAGAAGAATTAGGTAAATCATTGCGGTTAATTTTTTGTTTTTAGGACTGGGGTTCAAACTCATGACCTTGCACTTGCCAGGCAGGCACTCCGAGGCAGATGTGCCTCAGAGCCATCTCCCAGCCCCTTCATTGTGGTTATTTTAATTAAATGCCTTTAAAAGTTCAAAAGTACTGCAGACCCATAGTACATAAGTAATTTTCCTTTCTGTATTTGTAATTTGATCCTACAGAACAATCCACACACTCCAACTGGTCTATGTAACATCTCTCTTTCTGTGTTTGCTAAGTGTGTAACAAAATTGACAAGTTAATAGTCCAAATATCCTCTTCAACCTTCTTTTACCTCATTTAAGACTTACTGCCATTTAATTACCCTAAAAGAAAATACAACCAAATTTAAACTAAGTATATCATGGCAACTGATCTCAGAGATTATCTTTTAAAATTCCCATACTGATATCCAAAAGTAAGTATTAATAATCACTTGAATTTGTATCTCCAAGTACTTATTGATATAACAACTTCAAGGAAAAGTGCACAATAACAAGCCATGTTCATGAAGTTTTTGTCCCTGTCAAACGAACTAGTTAGCCAGTTTCCTAAAACATAAAGATTCATAACAATTATGAATCCATAAGAAGTTTAAAATAAAAGGTACACTTGCTTGTCTAAGAAGTGTTATGGATAAGCCAAGTCATACAACTTTACTTCCCTTGCTTCTCAACTTACCTAGGCATGACATAGTCTTGTAATCCCTTTTGGTAAATACAAATGAAATAATACAATAAAATTTGTAGGACAAAATAGAAGAGAACCTAAAATGTGTAATATTTTATTGCAATTTCAATAACCTGAAACTTCAACTTTACAAAAGCAGAAAGACAATTGTAAAAGTGAAATATTTATACAGGTGCCTTAAAAGCCACTGCTAGGTGCACATTGTCAGCACTGACATTTACTATCTGCTAAGTGGTTTTAAAGTGCAATAGCACAAGTCATATAACTGGCTTGGAGTGTGAAGTTTATGTTTGGAGAGAGTGTGAAGGTGTGATGATGTTCCTAACTTTCACCAAGACAGCAACAGGCAGCCACGCTGTGGCAAGACAGGACCTGGGCACAGGTGCCTTTTCTCATTTCAGAGGGAAACCTAAACTGATACCTTCATGGATAATTTAACAAGGATTGTTTCATAAATTTATAATGTCTTTTATGACTCTCATAATTGCTTTACAATATCTTCCAAAAACAATATTCTTATGACAACAGTAACTGAGAATATAAAGTGGAAAGCTATTCCAACTTCAAATTGGGAAAAGGTGGAATGTATAGCAGTGAAAGCCATAAGCCCCCAAGGCCACATTCCATAAATGTTGCAAAGAATTTTCAGCAGTGATAAAATTCCATATGATGGAGTGATCCCTAATGATACATTAATTAACTGTACAATTATGAATACCTTACATTATTCTTATAATAATCCTAAAGTATGTTCCTTTTAAGGATAAAAAGAAAAATGGGATAGAGGAGCATAACGTTCACCACTTGCGAACACTGAGCTAACTTCAGCTTCTAGACTTCTCAGATGATTCTTAAGCTTTTCCTTTTCATCTCTGGGCAGGAATAAAACATGTGTATTGAAGATAAACAAAATCAGGCTAAACTCAAGTGAGAGTTCTCTAATACCCAAAGTTGACTCCCAGTGTTCACTTCACAACTCCTTACTTCAAAGCGGAATCTTCCTGTTCAAGACGTGAGAGTCATTCGAGTTGTTCGGTAAGGTAAAACTTCAAATACAAGTGCTTCTAAAATACGAGGGCACGGCCAACTTACACCCAGTAGTACCCAGGCCCAGACAGAAACGGGATCCGGTCCCTCTCCACCTTCAGGACGCCTGGCCTGGCTGGGGGCGCACACAATCAAAAACTTGCAGTCAAGATTTGTGAACCAAGGATGCCCAGAGATGCCACAAGTGGCTTCGACAAGTAATTCCTCACCTTACACTTAGGACCCGAGGGGCGCCTGCCCACTCCTGGTTCTGAGAGGTAGAGGGTCCCGCAGCCTCAACTTGGCTCAGTTTAAGCGGAGGCGAGCACGGGACACAGCTAGAGTGGCCCTCTCCGGGTTGGCTCCAGGAGGAGTGCCGGCCCGTGGCACCAACCCCGCCCTTCCCTCCCGGCTGGGCTAGTCTGGAAGGTCCTCGAGGGGCGTCAGGGAGGCAGTGGGCAAAGGGGCCCTAGAGGGGGCGACCCGGCCGAGCCCTCCAGGGCGCCGGGCGGGCCGACAGCCGCAGCCCGGCCTAAGCGGGCAGTTCCGCGCCCTCCCAGGACCCCGCGGGCGCCGAGGCAGGCGACGCCCCACGCCCCCAGCGCCACCGCTCGGCCAGGTCTCCGGGACAACAACCGGCGCCGCACGTCCGTCCGAGGCGGGTCCCGCGCCCACCCGCGCCCCGGCCGCCCACCTGTCCCGCGGGTCGATCCAGCTGGTCCTCCGGGTGTTGTGGTCAATGTAGAAGACCTTGCCGTCGTAGTCTCTGGCCTCCTCCCAGCCCCGGGGTAGCGGCAGCTGCCCGCTCCCGGCCCTCCTAGGCATGGTCGGCGGCCTCGCCGGCGAGCTGCGCCTCCATAGGCACCGGGCGCGGGACGCAGCGGGAACGTGGTTACCCGGTCCGGCCGCCGCCCCGACGCGGACGCCGGCGAGGGGCTGCGGGGCGCGGCGGGGCCACGCGCGGGGGGCGCCTCCGGAAGCCCTGCTCTCCGCCCCGCCGGGAGTCAATCCACCATGTCTGCGTCGGAGCAGGCGAGCGAACCCCCCCTCCTCCTCGCCGCCCCGCTGCCTCCGCCTCTTCCTCCTCCTCCTGTTCCAGGTCCCGCAGTGGCCGCCGAGGGTCGCAGCGCCCAGGCCGCCCGAGCCGACGCCGTCTGGGATCGGCTCAGTGAAGCTCCTCTAAGCAGCGGCCCCGGCGGCCCCGGACTCCTCATTTGCATCTCATTAGCATGGTCCCGCCCCGCGCGGCGCGCGCCTCATCTGCATGCACATTCCTCGCCGCCACATTCCAGCGGTTAACCCTGCAGATCCCGGTGCCCGGGTCCTGAGCCTCTACCCGGGCGGAGCTGGGGGCGGAGACCCGGCCCAGGGACCAGGTGGGAGGGAGGCGGCCGAAGGAATGCGCGTCTGGCTCCTTCCTCGAGATTCCAAACTTCTCCCAACCACCAGACTCAGGATTTTTAGAGTTTCTGGACTAGAAAGTTTGTAAAAGAGAAGCCTCCTCCACCTTCTCAACCTTTGCCCTCTTCTAGGGAAACCGCAAGACTTTCGAGAGGAAAGGGGCTCGGGAGGCTGGCCTGGGAAGAAGTCCCAACAAATGGCCAGGGCACAAAGACTCCCCACGCCGCGCCCTGGGCCTTGGGACCTGGGGGGCCGGGAGGGCCCGGTCGGCGGCGCGGGACGCGTGGCTCAGAACGTGCGCCTCGGGGCCTCTGCGGGGCGCCGGGCCCTGCTGACCTCCCAGGGACCTCGGCTTCGCGGCGGAAGGCGAGGACACCACGCACGTCCCGTCGCCCTCGAAGAGCTCCGGCCCAGCCCGAGAAGCAACCCGGCCGCCCCTCGCCCGTCGCGCCACCAGCTACCCGCAGGCCCGGGGCGCAATCACCCGCGCCTCCCGGCGGCTCGGAACGCTCCCCTCGCCGGGGCCCTCCGCCTGGCCTCCCCTGCTTGTCTAGGACAGAGGGACTTAGACGCCAGCAGAACCCAGCCCCTTCCGTCCACCGCCACCCTGGGAAGTTCCCCGCCCCAGCCCCGGACCGGGCCAAGGAGATGTGGGCGAGTGCGCTGGAGGGAACCCTGGGAGGGGCGGCCGGGGACGCTAGGTCCGTTCAGGATAGGACACAGATCTCTCTGGAGGATTTATGAAGGCGGCAGCTACTGCGTGTGGCTCTGCACTGGGCAGGGGCGGGACGTCGAACTCCGGGCAGGACAATGCCTGGAGCAGCGGTACCGGAGGGCCCTGGGCGCGGTGCAGCCTCCGTGTGCCCCTCCGCGCAGCGCAGGGGGAAGCCTCCCAACCACAGACTCTGCTCAGCCCGTCCGTACCACGGTGCCCGTTCACAGTTCAGGTTTCCAAGCAGATTCTATTAGAACACCAACACCCCGGGAACACGGGAACACAGGCCCCCGGAGCCCAGTGTAAATTAGCTTAATCCTGCCTGCTAATGCGTAATGACTTCCCGCCTTGGGCAGGCCACTGCGCTGGGTCCAGGCTTTCCAAGGGTTTAAAGAAACCTGTCTTCCGCTTGTGTTCGTAGACATGCAAGGGCCAGGGATCGCTCCGTGGCGATTCGGATAGAAGAGAAGCCCCGTTCAGGATTCAGGGCATTCGCTCTCCGAGGTGCAGCAGCCTGATGCTGGGCATAAGGGTAGAAGAAGCTCAGGCTGGGAACACGCTTCATGGAGAAGGCGACGGTCCTAGTAGATGGGAAGGACCTTGTATCTGCACCTGAAGCCGACTAGATTGGAAGGAGAAAGTTTAAGCCGCCAGAAATTTTGGAGAGCTAGGAACGCCAGGGAAGGAGCACAGAATACGGGGGAGATGGTGAAGAGAGACGCTGGGGACGAAATCGCGCACTTCGGCTGTCTTTCTAGTCTCCCTCCATTTGACTAGCATGTGGAAAATAGACTTTGCGGTTAGCAAAGTCTTCACCTCCTAACCTGTCTCCAGCTCCTCCATTAACAGAGAGATGATCGCGCAAGGTCCTAATCCTGGGGGGTGGGAGGGGAGTGGTACAGCCAGCTGGGCAATCTTAAAAGTTGGACTTTTGAATGCTGTGAAAAGCACTGCGCCTGTTTACAATTAATCTCACTCACACTGAGAGCAAGCGCTTTGTTTTGGACTGCTGTAGACTGGTCTACTTTCTAGGCCAAAATCTACAGTGTGATGTACCAATAACATCGATCAGACCAAAGTATTCTTATTTAAACAGTGCTTCCTGGCTTTTCTTTTCTCCCTCAAACAATTTGAAAACATTTATTGTCTTAAACTGTCAACATCCTACTATTTAAACAACTAAGTGACACATTTTGCCGTTGTCATAATTTAACTTGTTTCACTGAGATCAACTACCACGCAACAGTTCTCAGTATAATTTCAGATTTGGTAAACTTTCAGGTAAATATTTGTACCCAAATACTAAAACCGTGAAGAATCAAAAATAGACCACATCCTTTAGTGGAATTTATTGTTCTATACAAAAAGAAGCACTAAACACAAAACTCCAAAGCAGCGGAGCAACAGCTCATTTCTCCCTCACTGACTGGCCCAGGAAGCATTTGGTCATACAAAAGTGGTTAAAACGACAGAAAGAAGAGTGGCTGCTCTCTAGCCTTTTTTCTTTTGATCAAATTTGAACTCTGCTGCTCTGACTTCCTGTAATCTCTACAGAAGCATCCTTTCACAAAATCCCTAGTGGCTCTGACAATGAAACTTCATTTATATTCATACCTGAGAAAAGAAATAAATGTGAAAATTATCCCCAGTTATAGATGAATGGACTTGGATTTGATTTGGACTCCTGCTGATCCTTGTCAAAGAAAGATGTAGTCTGCTGTTTTACATGCTAGATTTCCAGGTATTGGCCACCGAAAGGTCTATTCCCTGACCCTCAAAATTTCCTTTCTCCTGGCTTTACATGTTCCCCAGTGCTAACAGTTTGTAGGGATCATATGCTACCATCAGTGTCTCAATCCTGGGTGGCAGGAGAATTAGTGATACAAAAAATGAGAGTAGACAATAAAAGCTAGTTCAAAAGATTATCCTGTTGCATCCAAATTTAAAGTGTGTATAACCCTTATCCCAGCTATCTGAATGCAATGATTTTAATGGATTTTAAATTTCCTGAAGATATTCCCAGATGTTCATTTGCAACGTGCTTAAAAATAATCAAGTTGGAAAAATCATCAGTGGCCATCAGTAAGGGACTAAGTCATAAATTATGCATATCCAGTGAGCATTTTTAAATCATTAGGTAAACATAAATGTGCTATAAGGAAAGATGTCCAGGTTATATTAAGTGAAAAAAGCAAGATCTGAAAGGACAGTTGCTGGCTAACTTCCATGAAGTTACAATCCAGTTCAGGAAGTAGGGCCAATAAAAATGTAAAGAACAGCAATCTCCTATATATTCACTTTGTGTCAAAGGAAATCTTAATGGAGGATGGGGGCTGTTGAGACATCCACGTGAGATAAATGATCAGTAAGGAAAAGGAATGGGGTAGAGGTGAGTACCGACATGCTACAGAATGGGCAGGCATAACTGGGCATGCTTGTGCAAAGAAATGAATGTGCAAAGTTCAGAGATGAATTTGGCATGAAGAAGTCCAAGACTGGCTGGAGCCATAGAGTTAAGGAGGCAGTGGTGATAGTATGGGTATGAGATAGATAAGGCCTGGGATTAGAAATAAGGTAATGAAGGATAAAAAGGAATGATCGGGCAAGAATTTGAGACTGATTAGATTAAGGCCAGAGAGGTAAATAGACTAGGAGGAGGAATCTGGGATGGATCCAAGATTTTAGGTTATTGAGAGAAATGCCAAAAACTGGGGAAAAAATGAGGAAGTCCAGAGGGAGATCTGATATAGGGCTTGATTTTAGAAATTAGAGATATACAGTAGAAAATTAAAGGTCAGTCCAGGACTAAAACCCAAATGAAAGGTCAAGACTCCAAATACACAGCGAATGTCATCGACTGAGGCTCAGAGAGAGCCAGGGTTCCTGGACTGAATCTTAGGAAGGAAAAGTCAATGTAAGTGAAGGAACAGAATTAAGTACCCCATCTTTAGTCCTCCTTCTGGCTCTGACTCTTCAATAATGTGATCGGACTTTGTTTACTTCTTTATGGTCTCCATTTTCAGTGATGTGTGTAAGAAATGGTTGTGAGTGTGGAAACCATCTTTGAATGAATTATTGTTATAATGGCCTTTATTGTTATGCTGGTGAATCAGCTCTGTGCAGGACAAGATGAACTGGTTTTCAATATTTTAATAGCCCTGTTTTCTCAAAGAGATCAAGGATTATACAAGCTGGAAGCTCCAAATAAAAAAAACATTCTTTTTTTCTAAATCAAATCAGAGGGGTTTTATTTTTTCTTTTTTAACTCTTTTGCAAGTGAACCGACTAAAGTAAACACTATCCCTAGTTGTTATAAATAGGTTACACTAGCTGACAATGCCTAAATTTTATTGTCTAGACAGTCCTTAAAAAGGCAGGCATGTGGTCTTTAAGCAAATTTCCAGTGCTGGACCAAACCAGAATCCTAGATTACCATAACCATTTCCCCTCCAGTTAATTATTATACTAACACTTTAAGCAAAAACAATCATTCCAATTTCGTAATAAGCAAGATCCAACAAATTTAATTTTTTTTTTCTTATTTTAGGGAAGGATCTACAGGGTGTTCAGGGTCTCACTACTAGATCAGACTCGTAGTGATCTGCCTGTTTACAGCCTCCCAAAAGCTGGGATTACAGGCACAAGCCACCATGCCCAGTCCCAACTGCTATCTCTCTCAGCGCGCCCTGGGCTTGGGGCCAGTACACAGTCCAACAAATTTAATTTTTCTTATTCACTGAGATAGGAAACCCACATAGGGAAAATTCAGGGGTTACTGCAAAGACAGTGAACACTTAAAATCTGTGTTGAGCTGTGGTCGTGGCTGAGTGGTAGAGCACTTGGCCAGCCCGCAAGAGGCCCTGGGTTCCGTCCCTACAGTCCAAGACGAAGGAGCTCAGGTACCAAGTGCACTCCCAGAGGGCACCTTTGCATAATCTGTGGGACAGATGCTTAGTGAGTATTCATCTACATTGTTTACTATGTAATGAAACAGTATGAGGTCTTATTTTCCTTTTGTCATCTTTAATTTGTACCCTTTTCCCTCTTCCAATTTTATAGTCTGTTAAAAAAAAAAAATGTTTCTTGGCCAGAGTGGTAACCCATAGTTGTGAGCCAAGCTTTCTGGGAGGTGGGAAGCTGACACAGGAGGATCACAAATTCAAGCCCAGCCTGGGGAACTTTGTGACTTAGAAATTGTAAGGCCCTGTTTTAAATTAAAAAAAAAAAAAAAGAAAGAAATCTAAGGGCTGGGAAAATTGCTTAGTATGAAGACCCTGGGTTCTACTCCCAGTGGCATAAGGAGGGGAAAAAAAGCTTCATGTGTAAATAAGATGATATTATTGTCTTCCTCTATGCCTCTGTCCTTATCTTTTAAAGTAATTTCATTTGTTTATGTTTTGGTTTTGGTACCATGAAACAAACTCAGGACCTTACCCTTGCTAGTCAGGTGCTATGCCACTAAGCTATATCCCTGGCCCTAAAATAATTTTGTTTCCTTCCCAAGCCTCTGAATTTTCCACTGAAATTTTCATTATAATTTATTATCAGTTTATCTCTGTCTTCCCATTTCATCTTCTCTCACCTTGTTGTTGGTTTCCTCATATTGATTCAGTATTGTGAAGTTATTGTTGAGAAATATAGCTATAAGCAAAATGAAGAGCAGGCTGAAGCAGAAGGATCATAAGTCCAGGCCAGGCTGTACAATTTAGTGAGAAGAGGGGGAGGGAAAATACATGGAAAGAAAGAAGAGAGAGAAAAAGAAAGAAAAGAGAGAAAAACAGAAAAAAAGACATTTAACTATAATACAATCTCCCAAGTTTGTCTGATATAGGGATAGTTGAATAGAGA
>PVKN010010702.1:0-22376 GCA_004027915.1 Capromys pilorides
GCTGTGAGCAGCTCTCCTCGCTAGGCCCTTCCACCGGGCAGGTTCTGTGTTTAAGCCCACAGACACAGACCAAAGCTTCTGAGCTGAGAGGCAGGTACACTTGTCCTTTAGTTTTCAGGCATTGAGTGTTTAGTCCCAGTGCCAAAGAAAGTGATTACAACACCAGCACTGAAGGAAAATATTCAGGAGTCCTGCACCACACAGACATGCTGTCTTCTGGGGACAGTGCCTATGGGAGACACTGTCTCCGGGTCCTTGGCTGTGCTGCCAGCCTGTCCTGAGTCCTCTGTTCAGGTCTAGCACACTTCTGTGATGGTGAAGTTGTATTGAGGATGTACATGCACAGCAGTAGGTGGCTAGTGGAGCCAGGTACCCCTGAAATGCTAAAGTCACCTCTTTAAACAGTGGCCTTCCCCCATCTGATAGTTCCCACCTCACAGGTGAAGTGGTATCTGGTGCCTCAGTGACATTGGGTATTATAAGTGACAGTGAACATTTAATGTAGTTGAGAACTTCTCATTTCCTTTCCAGTGCACTGCCTGCTCCTGTTCATCCATGTTTTCCTTTTGGAGTTTCCACTGTTTCTTAGTGATTTGTTAGAACTCTACATGTGAAGGATGGTGCTTTTTAGACCACCACCTCTCATCTCTTGCGATTGCCTGTTCAGGGAAGCTGGCAGCTCTGTATGCTGTCATTGTCTTATATAATTCCAAGAACACCCTTTCAGGTATTGGGAGCTCAGGACCATGTGGAGGCCAATGCCATGGGACCATAGCCTCCAGTCATATTTTGTGAAAAATCTCCCTGGCAACTTGAGTTCTTGGCTCTAGCAGAAGCTCTTGGCAGTGAGAAATGTTTGTGCTGAATCCCACTCACATGCTGGGACCTGGACCTCAAACTCCGGCATAGGCCTGGTTGGTTGGAGATTCCTAAGATCCTTGATTGATTTCCCCAGCCCTGGGGGTTCAGGTACAGGTTGCAGCCCAAGCTTGTCCTTTATGGGGACATTCAGCTCTGTGCCTCATCCCAGCTGTCCTGGGCTGAGGAGAACTCGATCACAGCCCAGGTGCCTCATTTTGTCCTCTGGATGAAGGGAACAACTCTCATTAGCATTGTCCTTCCTTGAGGCCAGGCGAGGCCTTGTTGTCCTCTCAGTTCCATACCAGCTGCCCCATGGCGCTGGGTGGGTATGCTAGGGGCAACCTCTAGGTGTCTCCACCAGGTGATGCCCATCAGCAAGAATTCTCCACAGGAGGGCATAGGTGTAGACTGGTTGGGGGAAGTAAGGGCTTTGTGTGTGTGCTCATGCATGTCCGTCCAACTTTCTTAAACCCAAACCTGAACAAATCAAGCAAATCTGAAAGGAAACTCAGGGTAGGGTGAGTAGTCCGAGAGGGTAGGTAAAGACTTCCAGGAGGGACTTGGGTCCAAGCTGAAGATGTCTCCTGGTAGCAAGGATGGTATGGGCAAAGGCTGGAGCACAGGCACCCAGAATGAACAAGGAGGCAGGGTGGGGAGCTGGGGCTGTGGAAGATAAGATAGATGACCATAGGGTGACTTTGGAATATATTCTTCTTTAGGAGCAAGACTCTGAGGGGCTTTCTACCCTGGATATGTGGATTCTGTTTTCGTGGTCACTGGCAGGTGGTACAGACACATAGGGTTCCTTCAGCCCCTTCTGCCTCCGTCTCTCTCTGTCTCTCCGTCCCTCTCTCTCCAACTGCTTGGCTGAGCTGATAGGACTCTGCTTTCACCTGTTACACCATGTGCTTCTTTCCTCCTCTTATCCCTCTTTCTCACGTTGTAGGAACCAGGCATGCATCTTGAAGAAAAAGTAATTTATTTTCTAATTACAAAAGACAATGGGATTGAAGCAAGGGTTGTGGCCGGCTGTGGCCTGGAGGGACCAAGTCCCTGGAGGAAGGAGCAGGAGACTCTACCCCACTCTTGGGCTTGTTTGAGAGCAGGGCCTGCTCTAGAGCGACATCATGTGGGAGGGGGTTTCTATCTGTGGCTGCCCCATCTTTCCATCTGGAACTATGTAAGTCTGGCACAGAGAGTCACATAATTATCCATGCAGATTCCTTTCTCTCCCTCCTGCACCTGCACCCCAATAACTGTTGTTTCTCAAGGTGAGCAGAAATGGTGCTAGAGCCAAAAGCCAGCCAGCTCTGACCCTTGGTCACCACATGGTCCTGCAAGGGCTTCAGAGATGGCTGATCCCTGACCCATCCCAGAGGAGACTCTTCCAGCAGGAAGGTTGGGACAGTGAAAAGTGAGGGCTCAACAGCAGGAGGTTGCTTCCCGGTGAGGTAGAGTGGGGCATACTGGGAGGCACTGGGCTGCTAGCTCCTTGAGGTGGACACGGTACAGAAGGTGGTCATGGGGCTGGCCAGAGATGTCATTTCTGCTATGTGTCTGCTCTGCTGTCACTCTGGTTGATCCTGTGTGGGTCACCTGCCCAACCTTGAACCAAGCACTGCCTGGATGTGTGGGGCTGTCACAAGCCTGCACCAATATCCAGGGCTCTTGCAGGGCACCTGGAACCTTGGCTGGAGGCAGGGTGGGAACTACAGACTCTTCCCTTGCCCTATGCATCCATTGCTCCTGTGGTCTGCCTTCTGCCCTGCACCACCCTCTGTCTCACTTCTGGTGCCCTGGCTGCATCCTATGCTGCCCTTGGAGCTAAGCTCTGCACGGCTCCTGGAATCCCAGTGCCACCATCCTTTGCCTTGGGATGACTAATTTGGTCAGGCCTGCATTGAATGTCCACCCCAGGGGAGGTTCCATTGATCATCCTCTGGATCGTCAGGGACAAAACCTCAATTCAAGCTGGTTTAAGAAAAGATTAAAGAGCTGGATCAGGCACTGCAGGACCCAAGGGCTTAAAGGAGATCTTCAAGTCTTAGTGTGGCTCTGTTTCTTAGCTCTGCCTTCTGGGGTTTTCATTCATGCATCCATGCATCTGTGCATCTATCAATCCATCAATCCATGCATCCATGCATCTATCTAGTGGGATCAAAGATGGCTGCTCTGGGGACTCAGGCCCCTCTTCAATATAGGACCTGGAAAGGCTGTTGCCAGCGGAGGCCACCACTGCTGGAGGGGACTTCCCTGTCTTAGAGCACATTTCTCGCTTTAGTGGCTCAGACCTGGTGATGATGGGTGTGTGCTAAAAGGCTTGGTCATCTCAGTGGATTTTGGGACCACTCCTGCTCCAGGGTTATCTTCTGGGTGGCTAGGACTGATTTGCCTCTCTGCCCACTCCACTTCCTCTCCTGTCTTCCACCAGAGCCAAATGCAAGGTCCCCTTTAATGAACATTTTCTTTGCTGAAGTCTTTCTCAGAATCCACTTCTCAAGGGATCAAACTTCTACAAACCCTGAGGAATCCCTTGCCAATGTCAAGCTCTGGGAGCCTGGAGAAAAGAAAGACCTTTCTTGAAGGTGCTGCAAATACCCCAGGAGTGGTGTCCTGGAACTCATTCCTTTTGATGATTCTACCAGGGTTACATCACTACCCACTGAGCCAGTCACTGTGGGGAGGAGGTTGCAGTGCTTGGGTCCTTCAGCCCCTCTGAGAAGAGAATAATGGTTACTCTCCAAGAGGAAAGTGTGGTGTTGATGGTGGAGGCAAAGGCCAGAGTGAACTAGGTACATGTAGTACTGAGTCCCCACAGAGTGGGAAGGGATGCCCCTTTCCTGGTTGCCAAAAGAAGAGTGGATCAATTGCTTCCAGCTCTCTCTCTTTCTCTCTGTGTACCCTTCCCCCATTTCTCTAGCTGAGGGAATATTTTAAGCAGGGCATGAGCATAGCCAGTGAATCTGTCACTGTGGCCTGACCCTAGATGGGCCCCAACCCAATGGCCCATCAGAGGACCCTACCCACCTACTGCATTTCCAGCAGATCATCTGGATGACATACACCAAATCAAAGCCCACTCTCTAAATGGGCCAATCCATAGCATGTGTCCCCCTCCCTCCCCTGGTTGGGAAGGAAAGCTGATTTATAAAGTCCATTTTCCCCTGCATCTAGGAAGAACAGGACAGGACTTGTTTTTCAGTTTCCCTCCAAGCCGGCAGGCTTCCTTTTTCCAGTTCTGCTCTGGAACTTCAGGATAGTGGGAGTTCTCAATGAGCCACTGGCTGATGACCATGGTGCAACCCAAGCCTGTGACCCCCTCAGGCCCCTTCTCAGGTTCTCTGTGTAGTCAGGCTTGGCTTTGCATGCTGCTTAGCCCAGGGCTGAGTCATCTCAGAGCCGACAGGCCCATGCAGCTTCTCAGTTGCCGGCTTGCTGGCCGCTCCCCTTCTCTGAACTCTGACCTCCTCCCCAGATGGCCTGGGGCACCTCAGTCGCCACAGATTCCAGCCTGAGCTCAGCACACTCCTCACCTCCCCCCCACACTTTGAGGACTGCCCAGGCTTCCTCTAGGTCACAGAGGCCAGGAACCTGAACATTGCTGTGGCTCCCTGTGGGTCACCTAACACTCATCACCCATCCCAGCCCTCTGGAATGGTGCTTCTTCTGTCTGACTTGCAGCTATAGCTCCTAACCTGATGGCTGGACTTGAGTCTCTCAGAACTCTACTACCTCAGCTCTCATTTGGCCACCAGGACATGCTAAACCCTACCTGTGACTTACTGCCCCCTGGAGGTCTTCCAGGCTTCCTTGTCCAAATCCATGCTGTTCCCTGTCCCACTCCCTTTCTGCGGTGTGGTTGCTGGGAGTGGAAAGGTGAGGACTTGGGGGTGGGAGGTTGTGGGGGATGAGAGTAGGGGGATCCTGGGGGATGGAAGTCTTGCTCTCCTTCTCCAGACTTCTGTCTGTGCTGTTTCTTCTTCAGGGAGCTCCCTTCCTCCTCCCTGTGATTGGTCCTTCATGTCCTGGAGGTCCGTCCTCCATGCCCTGGGACTCCAAGCATGTGGCTTCTCTGAAGGCTGTTTCCCAGGCCTTCCTCTGCAAGGGAACTGACCCCAGGGGTCCCCGTGGCCTTGCAAGGGTCTGTAGAGATCTGCCTTGTGGGGTGCTGACCTGCTCAGCAGCAGTGGGGCTGGGGCACCTCAGTCCAAGGCTGCTAGGAAGCCAGGTTCTCCATCAGTCCACAGTTGCCATTCCCCTGGGGCCTTTGGGAGGGAGATTCTGGTGTCCAGTGCCCTGGGGTGGCAGCCACAGTGAGCCGCTGGCAGCCAGCAGGACCCCTCTGCCCCCCGACCCCCCTTTCCCATCTGCTCCCCAGGACCAGTGGCTGGGTGACTTGACTTCCTGTCCCAGCTGGCTCAGCCCCCTCCCCCTGCCTAATTAACGCCTGGAGCAGCCATCGGCTCCTTCCCTCCATCTCATCTCCGACATTTTTCATGTCTAATCCACCGAGGAGATCTCCTGAAGGCTTTGAAGTCTCCGGGCGCACGAATAAAGATGTCACCCTGGCACATGCAGTGCTTCTTAATGAGCACAGGTTTGATGTGGAAGCCGAGGCCTGGAGGGAAGCCGCTTGCCCCTCCCCACTTCAGCGTGGGGTGGCCAGGCAAATGGGGTGGGAGCTCAGGTTGGGAGCCAGAGCTGGGGTTCTGAGCTGCAGCAGAGGTGGTGGAGCTCTGATGCCCCTTGTCCTCCCAGGCCTGGGACCCCCATGTCCAGGCACCCAGATCCAGAGACCTAGAGGCAGCTGTGGGTCAGTTGAAGACAAGGGGAGAAGGGCTTGCTTAGGGTACAAGGAGGACGTGGCACCTGCTGTGGCTTGGGAAGAGACAGGGGAGGGGTCAGCTTCTGAGAGTGGCCATGTGTCCTCACTGAGGCTAGAGTATCCTTGTGGTATGGGTCTGGGTGATTTTGGCTCCTGTCTGACCTTTGACCTCTGTCTGAGGACAAGTGCTGTTACACAGGGTGACAGTAGGGACACACAGCTCAGATCTGCTCCATCACCATCCGGATGAGACTCGTGGGCCTGTCTGGGCCTCAGTTTACCTCGTGAAGGGTGGGGATGGTGGATCCTCAGCTCTGCCTCAGAGGAAGCTGTGCAGAGACTGAAATGCAAAGAGTCCGACGATAGAGACATACTGGTGAGCAATGGCCCTGTCTCTCTTCTCCACCCCATCACCTGCTTTCAGGCTGTGCCCCAAGGTGGCTGTGTGTGTCAGCTGCTTGGAAGTCTTGAGTGTAGAGACACTTCCTGGTACCTTGAGGGCTCAGATGGCAACCTGGGGATGTTCTCACCCTGCCCTGAGGCACTGTGCATGCAATCCCCATGCTTCCCGTGTAATCAGGACCCCTGGCCATTCCTTTCCACTCAGTTCTGTGGCTGGCAGTTTTGAGTGGGGCGGCCACGAAGGCCAGTGTAGACCCATCTAATGGGGGCTGGGAGGGAGCCAGAGGGGCTGTGGACGTCACCCAAGGTGCTGGTCAGAGGCTGAACCAGGCTGTCAGGTCAACCTGGGCCCCAGTTGGTTTCTTGCGGTCTCTGCTGGTGTGCTCAGCCCCTCAGGAGCTGGGTGGGGACCATCATCAATTTTTGGGGGTGCTTCTGATTTTGGAGTGTAGCTGAACTGATCTTTACCTGGGGGTGAGAGTCAGCAGAGGCCATAGGGAAGCGCTGCCCTTCTCTTATGCACAAGGGTGGTTTTGAGGGGTCCTGGGCCCCCAAGGAAGGTTGCATGCATGGGCATCATGGACTCAAGAGGCAGAGATTGGGCAGGGCTGAGTGGCTGTGCATGGACTGTGGAGCAGGATGGTGGCATCCCCATGTGGCCTCACTGAAACCTTTGTGAGGAGTCGCATGGTGCCTTTTACAGAGGAAGCAAGGAGAGGCTAGGAGATTCCTTTGCTTTCTGTCTAGCCCTAGTCTCTGTTGCCCTGTAGAGTAAGCTGGAGTCAGTTCCCAAATAAGCAATTTGGGCTTGAAATCTTGGCTCCCCATCTGTTTCTAGGACCCTAGCAATGCCTTGTGGAACTGCCTGCCTCCCCTGGAGTGGCTAGAGTTGGGCCTAACAGTTCTTCAGAGCAGTGTGGCCTAAGGTGAGGTTATTGCAATAATTGTGCCACTTTAAGCAGTTATTATTAGGCTGCTGCGATTGTCGGGAGGAGCGGGTTCCTTTCTGATGGACCTAGACTCTGAAGACTTGGGAGAACCCTTAGGGCAGGGCTGGGGTCTGCAGGGGCTAGAAACTCCTGACTGCTCATGATGCCCAGACTGCCCTGTTGGCCTTGACCACCTTCCTGAGCTTGGGTCTTGTAGATTCCTGAGACCTTCCCGGTGCCTCTGCTGGCCCTCCACATGCATAGCTCCCACCACTGCCCCAGCACACCCTTCCTTCTCTGCCCCGTCACACCTCTCTGAGGATCCCTGGCCTAGGCTGCACCCATCACTGCATCTGCCCCTGCTCTACTGCCTGAATGAGTTCCTTGTAATTTCCAGAAGGCCCTTCCCCTCACCACCCCAGCCTCTCCCATCCTGCCTTGTCATGTACTTTCAGCTCCCCAGGGAAAAGGCTTATTGACTTGGGGCCACTCAGCATTTTCTATGTCAAGGACTCCTCCCCTCCTGTTACCAAGCACCATCTGAGCTGGTGCCCGGATGCCGCTGCACAGCCCCTCCTGTCCCAGGCCTGGCTCTGCAACCCCATGGGTACCTGGGCTAACTCAGGGGAAGGCAGTGAGCCAGGTTCAGGGCCTGGCCATGGGTTGAGGTTTCCAGTTGTCCACAGCATCTTCATGTGGTTGGCCCAGGGCTTGCAGGGAGAGAGCTGGGAGTGGGTGCTGGCTTCAGTTTCAGACATATGGGCAACAAAGGCTTCTTGGAGATGCACTTGGATGGTTCAAGATGGCCACCTCTGCAACAGCAAAACCAATGAACCTATGAACCAACCAACAACACCAAACCCCACAAGGATGTGAGAAGCAGCATAATAAGTAGCACACTCAGGAACTTTGGGGTTTGACAAGAGCTCAAATCCAAACCTTGTAATAGATTTGCTATGTGGCCATGGGCAATGTTCCTAACTTCACTCAAATGCAGAAGGGGGGTTTTGGGGAGCTTGTAGGTGCAGCTCAGTGGCATCATGAAGTCCTGGGTAAAATCTCCAGCACTGAGGGGGCAGGAGGAAGGAAGAGGAAGAGTAGGAGAGAGAGAGAGAGAGAGAGAGAGAGAGAGAGAGAGAGAGAGAGAGAGAATTAAAATAATGGTCACATTTATGTTACAGTGGGTGTGAAGAATTTAATGAGCTAATACATGTTCTATCCCAATGTTTAGAACAGTGCTGTCATAAACAGAATTACTAACATCTGGAGAAAGGATTGAGAAACTGTTCTATTCATAACACAGAATACTGTATAATATTTAAAAAGAATAGAACCAATCTGTCAATGGAGGTAGCAGTTCAGTACGAGTGTAATATTTCAAATTAACATTGTCTAAGTCTGTTTTCTGTTGCTGTAACAGAATATGGAGACTATGTGATTTATAAAGAACAGAGGTTTAGGGCTGGGGAGATAGCTTGGTGGTCTAAGCACCTGTCTAGCAAGCTCAAGGACCTGGGTTCAATCCCTGGTACTGCATGCCATGCCGCCATGCTGGGCACTAGAACCAGACACAACAGCACATACCTGTAATCTCAGCACTGGGAGACTGAGACAGGAGGATTACTATGAGCCTGAGCTGTGTATAGAGATCCTGTAACAAAAACAAAACAAAAAAAGTACAGAGGTTTATTTGGCTTGTGGTGCTGGAGGACAGAATGCTCTAAAGATATTTGGTGGCATCTGGTAAGGGTCTTGGACTGCATCATAACGTAGTGGAAGAGTGGGCCGTCTTGCTATAGTAACTTCATCCCATTCCAGGAGCATGAGAATAGCCATATATCCCAGTCTCTCCAGACCAGTGCAGTTTCTCCTGATGTGTGACTCACTTCTTACCTGTCTGTCGCTGTCAACATGGTTACACTGGGAAGTAAACTTCAGTGTGGGTTTCAAAGGGGGCGAACCCTACCCTAATTGCAGCAGGTACATGCCAGACACCATTTAGAACATACATGAAGGCAACCAGGCCTGAACCTGAATACACAAGGGGCTTCGCTGGTGATGGTATAGGGGAGATAAAGATGGAGGGGGTGGTACTGGGGCCTGGGAAAGGGATTTCAAATCAGTAGTGGGGGTGGTTACTTCACCTTCTCTTTGACTTTCTAATTGTTCATGAGGAGAGAGTGTCATTACTCAGACAGTGACAGCCACATATTCAGAAAGAGATAATGACTGTTGGAGAGGGGGTTTGAGGGGTCAGTCCTGCCTAGGAGGACCTGGGGGAGCAGAGAATGCACCAGAAACTCCATGAGGAATTATTGAGTTGGAAAAACCACTTCTGTATTACAGAATTATTACAGGGTAATTTAATATTTGGAAAAGTGGAAGGAAATTAGCTACATTTCTTGTAATAGAAGCAATGGGAAGCACAGCTGAAGAAAATCCTCTAGACAGCTGGGGCTGGGATGTGAAAATACAGAAGCCCCAGCCCACAGGGTTGCATACTGCACTTAGCATGCAGCCTCTGTCCGAAGGCACAGTAGGATCGCTGGGGCTGGGCTGGGCCAGCCGGACCTCACAGCCGTGAGTCCCATCCTCATCTGCCCAGGCCCTGCACTGCATGCCAGGCACCAGGACTCCACACCTCTCTCTGCTTCAAACTTCCTTTGATCATTTTTATTCTCTGTAACAAGCAGAGCTCCACTTTGCTGAACACTTACAGTGTGCGAAATACTTCATGAGCTGCATCTCATTAATCTTGCAGTAACCCCTGAGCTGGGTCATGGTAGATTGATTGCAGAAATAGATCCAATCAATTCTTCTTCCTTCCCCACACCCTCACACCTTCGCTTTTTGGGGAAAAGTCTCCCAGGAAGGGACAGGGTCCACTCCACCCACTGGCTCTGGGCTGGCTGGTCACCTGCTCTGGCCAGTGGAATGTGGCCAGGCAGCACTGTGCTGAACCCGAGCTTCGGCGTCCAGAGACCCTGTCCATTTCCAGTTTCAGTCTTGCAGAGTGTTCAGAGTCTCATTACTAGATTGGACTCATAGTGATCTTCCTGTTTACAGTCTCCCAAGAGCTGGGATTATAGGTGCATGCCACCACATCCAGTCTCATTTGCTGTCTCATCAAGCCCTGGAGGTGTGGCCAGCATGGCAGATTGAACCCCTGGCCCCTGCACCTGCTTGTAGGTGCCTTAATCTGAGCTATTTGGCCAGCCCTCAGTCTTGCACCTTTCTGGCTGATGTAAGGGCTCCAGAGGATCAGAGATCCTGGCCTGGTCACTATGGTCATGCAACTGAGTTGCAGCACCAGCAAGCCGCTGGCTGATCACAGAAACACAAGCAATATAGAGTGCTATTTGTTTTCTTTTCTTTAAAACCCTCTATGTCTTGAGAGTAGATGGTAGGCAGCCTGATTAGCACTAATAGACTGGCAAGAAAGCTGGATCTCAGACACGCTGAGTGGCCTGTGGTGGGCCTGGCTGGGCTGGACCCTGGCGGTCACATTCAGAATTGTGGACTCCCCTGGAGTACACTGTTTCCTGTGTTGGTGTCACCTCCAGAACAGGAACAAGTTTCTATATCTTGTCCTGTTTGTTTGTCTTGCTGCATTTCAAGGCTACAGGGACAATTCACCTGTGAAGACATTCTGGAATGGCCCCTTCAGCACCCACCCTGTCCCTGCCCCTCATTTCCATCTTGGAAAAAAGCCCCTGCCTGATTTGGTTTTACAGGTCAGACCAACCCCAGGGAATCAGGTTGGCAGAATACAGGACTTTACTGAGTAATTATAGGATTAGGCATCCCCCTCGAAATTAAATGCTACCTCTTTACCTTCCCGAGAAGAATCCCACCCCCCACCTGCTACCGTGTAATTATCTGGTGAATTACTCTACGGAGGTCTCATGGTAATTATGTGAGGAGGCAAAAGCCAGCAATTCTTCCAGTCATTACAACCAAGGAATTAGCTTTCATTGTGCAAGCCTGCCGTGGCGCAGCAGAGGGCTGGTGCCCAGTGCGCCATCTTCCAGTGTGGGACAGGGCCTCCAAGCTGGATTCTGAGCAGGAAGAGGGTGCCCATGTCATAGCTGAGAACCACCCTGCTCCCCCAGATGGGACAGCTGTCCTCCTCCAGGCTCTCAGAGCTCTGCATGGGGCTGCCCCTTGGCATGCGGACAGCCAATGTGTACTTCTTGCTGGGCTCCATGTCATCTATGGGCAGGGGATACACCTGACCCATCCCTGTACCCCTGGTGCCTGGCAGAGAGCCTGACACAGAATGAATGCCAGCAAATGCTTGTTTAATCAAGAACAAGTGCACATCAATGAACTTGCAAGTGCCTAATGAGTGATATAATTATTGACAACCACTCATTCTAAGCACACTCAGATTACATGCTGCCATGCCACCCAGATGCAGCAGTAGGTGAGATTGTGGGTTTTGGGGTCACCACCTGAATTCAGCTTTTCAAAAGCTGTGTGCCTGCTCTCTGTCTTGGTTTCCCCATCTGTAGTAGGGCTGGTTGCCATAATTAAATGAATTTGAGCCAGGCACTGTGATGCATAACTTTAATCCCAGAAGTTGGAACGCTGAAGCAGGAGGATTGCTAAGAATTTGAGACCAGTTTGGACTACATATAAGTGAGTTCAAGGCCAGCCTAGACAACACAGTGAGATCCTGTCTCAAAACAAAAAATAAAAAGCTACCCTCAAGTGAAACATGAACTTGTACTGGCATCTGGAAAGTGCTGAAAAGCATTTTACCTCCAAGATGAGGGTTGTGTTGTCACAGGCTGGGTCCAGATGTACTCAGCTTGGCTCCTTGAGCCATCACCAGCCAGGGAATACAATACGAGGGCATAACAGCATCCTGAGAAGTGAGAGTTGAGGGAGAGTGATTAGGCTGAAGGTATGCTTGAGGTGCGGGTGTCACTTTCTCCAAGGGGTAGCTGGTTCATTCAGGGAACCAGGTGGGCCCCAAGCCCCTGCTGCATGGTCTCAGCAGAGCCCCTGGCTGACAACCAGATGCTTTCAGCCGGTGCCTGGTGAGAAGGCAGGCAGGCTCAGGTGATCAGGGTGGCACAAGGGGGACTGGGTGGCATTGGTGAGGGTCATAGGTGTGGTGTTGGAGGAGAGGGAAAAAGGAGAGAGAGGAGATTTGGGTGGGGAGCATAGCTACACCTTCTGCTCCTTCATGGGTGTCTGGCTCCTTCAGGTGGGGCCCCATCCCTGCTGCTTGGTGTCCTTGGGTAGCTGGCTTTACCTCTGAGCTCTGGGGTAAAGAGCTGTGTGGGCCTCCGAAGGCTGCTGTGAGAATCTAGGCTACTAAGATGTACGAGCTGGAGAAAACCCTCAGCCAGAGCTCTACAAAACACAAACGTTCCAGGAAAGCCCTTCGATCTGACTCATCAGTCACTCTCCTGTTCCTTCATTCCACAGCTCCAGGGGTGCCTGAGTTGTTCCATCCTCCGGCAAAGGAGCTGCCAACAACTGTTTGCAGGACAGGCTGCAGAACCTGTCTGAGGCTGGACTCATGGAGCCTGGATTTTTTTTGCCTTCTGTGTGCCTACCTCCCACATGACTGTGTGTCCCCACATGGTGCTGGGTGCTCTCTATTGCACAGCTGTGCAGCTGGGGGTCGTGGGCAGCCAGTGTGGAAGAGGACAGTGTGGTTTTGCCTCAGCCTCTGTGGAGGCCCTGGCTCTCTCCCCATCCCCCACTGCTCACCTGTCAATCTCGTCCCTCTCCTCCTGAGCAGGGACGTTCAGAGCTCGCTGCGGTCTGCGAATGGCAATCTGAGGCTCCCCGCTGGGCCCCCTCTCCTTTTCAACTGCTCTCCCTCACTCTCCCTTGCACCACTCCATAGCTGTGGTGAGGCCGAGACACGGGCTGAATGAGGCAGCCGCTCAATGCGAGCCTGCTACAAAGAGAGTATTTTGATGTTTTCATTTCTTTCTAGTTCAATAATTTGAGAAAACACACAGACTCGGTGCTCGTTCCAACAGGCTCGCTAACTACTTTTTAAAACTTTGCGTTGGTTAACAGTGTAGTGGGGGCGGGGAGTGATCGCAGGTGGGACCTGGGCCGCGGCTGCTTTGCGCAGGAGGCTGACTTCTCCCTTTCCTCTCTCCTCTGCCCGCTGTAGCTTGCTACTCCTGCAAAGCGAGCAGACACTCCAAGTCTGCAGAGTTGGTGCAGACCCAGCTTGGCCACCCAGGGTACAAAGACCCTAACCTGGAGCGGCTGCCCAAAAGGCCAGGCGACTGAGACGCTCTCCGCGGTCCTGAAAGGGGCCAGACAAAGGATCCCTTTGTCTCACGCGTGCAGCAGGCAAATCCTAACTCATCTAATGTCCTAATATTCATTCTTTTATACAGGAGCTGCAGGCTGAACTAACTCGGGCCTTTCTTGTGAGAGGTACTTGGGATCCATCTTTAAAAAAAAAAAAAAAGAAAAGAAAGAAGGCCCCTGCCCTCAAGCCTCTCACAGCCTGGCAGAGGTGCTGTTACCCACAAATGCCTGGGCTGTCTGTGGAGGGCAGGGAGGCCTTCCTAGAGGAGTTGATGACTTCATTAAAGTCTTGTAATTATTGATATTTAGCTAAGTAGAGCCAGGCATGATGGTGCATGCCTGTAATCCCAGCATTTGGGAGACTGAGGCAATAAGATCACTCTCAGTTCAAGACTAGCCTGGGCTACATAGTGAGTTCAAAGCCAGCCTGTGCTACATAGCAAGACCCTGTCTCAACAAAACAAAATGAAATTTAACCAAGTAGAGGTGGAGGCAAGAGAGGGAAGGGGGCATAAAAATAATTAAGATGTGTTCTATCCATGTACCAACTTCTCATGATGATTATTATGTACTGCAAACATGAGCTAATAAAAATAAAGGTAAAAAATGATTTTTTCAAGTGAAGAAAGGAACTAGAGAAAGTGTCAGAGAAAAGGAACAGGATGTCCAAAGGCAGAAGTGAGGTTGGAGCACAAGGTCAAGGATGCAGCCCTGACCAACTGTGACACCCTCTTCTATGTTTGTACATCCCAGCTACAAAACATTCTACAGATAAGAATGTGCTGCATGTTTGCAGGGTTGTCATGTGCTCAGCGCAGTGGCTGGAACATGGTGGACACAGTACAAGCTGATCAGATAGGCACAGGGGTTGGGGCAGTGTGGGGGAAATGGCGGCAATGGATGAGTGTGGCAGGGCCACCGGAGAGGGCTTGGGGGCCTCTATTGAGTGCCAGATTCCACTCAGAATCCTTAGAAGCTAGCTGTGTGGAGAACAGGCTGCATGAGAGACTGGAGCATGTGTGCCTCTTAGGTGTGATTAGAAGAGGCTTCCCAGACAGCTGCTCAGGGTGGAGGGAGGAGGAGCTCTTGGTCCAGCCAAGACCATCCCCACTGTCCAGCTCTAGGATGGTGGTGGTGGGGATATCTTTTCTTTTGGGTCTCCTTGAATGGCACCCCTCCCCAAGAAAACCTATGCTAATAATATTTCCTTCTGCATCTTTCTCTGGTACTGAAACCCTATAACAGGCATAAGTAGATAGATGTACATATACATATGTGGAGTATTTTGTTGTTTTATAAAAGATGAGATTGTTACATACTTATCTCCAATTTACTTTTCTCATCCAACAATACTGTATAGAAATTCCATTGCAGTCCATTGGTAGAAAGTTAATTACATCTTCTATAGGTCGCATAATGCTCTGCTGCATGAGTAGGTCACCATCTGCCTTTCCTGTCCTGCTCCCTTGAGTTCACCCCCCTCCCCATCGCACTGGTCCCTTAGGCCTCCCCAGTCTGTGGAGCACTGCATGCTGCTTTGTCCCTCCTGGCTAGTGTGGGGGAGGTGTATCTCTGTGTCAGACCTGACTCTCTGTCCTACTCTTAGGCCTTGGAGGAACAAGGGAGAGAGCCCACGGGGAGAGTCTTGGACTTCACCATAGAGGAGGGGATTCTGGAAGGTTTGCAGCCCACCGCAACTTGTGCGAAACTCTCCTATAGCTGCTGGGGATCTGGACCTCATGGAGACCTGGTGGCACGCCCCTCTCCATCTTGATCTATTTGCCCTCCACTGGCTCCTCCTCCACTGCTAGCCTGGGCCCACCCCACCTGTCGAGGTCAGCATGGTCCCACCTAGTCTGCTGATTCGTATTTCCTGCTGTTCCCCAAGTCATCAGGCCCCACAAAGAACCTACTAGAAGTATCAGGAAGAAACAAAGAGCTCAGCCACTGCTCAGGGGCCCCTGGGGAGGCTACAGTTACCTTCAGTCTGAGTCAGCTCTGAGCTCTTTTGCTTCTCAGTTGAGCCCTGGGGTGGGGGGAGGTCTGTGTTCCCATCCACATCCAAGACTTCTGCTTCAGAGTAGGGCAGAGAGGTGGACAGTGGCACAGAAAAGGTGACCTTTCCAGTCCCCAGATTCCCTGAGGCTACTCCTAGGGCTCTACTTGAAAGGTCTCTTTTTGATTCATCACCTCTACCCCATGGGATCAAAAATCATGGGTCATCAGTAGCCCATAGAAGAGGATGTCCCCAAATCTGGTCACATGAGGTAGAAGAGGGCTTATTATTACTGTTGTTGTTGCCACGCTGAGGCAGAACTCAGGGCCTCCTGCATGCCAGGCAAGTGCTCCAGCCACACCCAGACCTGACCTTTTGTTTCAGTGGAGCACTTCTCCTTGGCTTCAGTGACCCAGGATGCAGGACATGACAACTGAGAACTAGGGCACCTTGGTAGTGAAGGTGTTCAGTGGAGAGGGGTCCAGAGGAAGGAAGGACTGTGAGGCCAGTGAGAGCTGGTCACCGGACCCTAGGACATGTCCATTGTACACTCCTGGCTGGAAATGTGACCTCTACTTGAGGGTCCCCCTCCCCATTTTCTCATACTGTTTGAAAGTTATGGAATTCTGGGACATTCCCACAACAATCTGTATTTCCTGACTTCTTCAGAAAAATATGAACACTCAGCAAAGCTGGACTGGGAGTGGGCTTCTGCAAGGGGGCTGGTAGGCAGCAGCAGGTTTCCTGCTGTGTGCTGGCCCCAGGCCATCTATTGTCGCCTCTGCCCCTCCCCCATCATCTCACAGACCAGGCTCCTCTGGGGCAGGGTGGGAGGGACATTTTCCAAAGGTTGGAGCTAGGCGGGATCCTGGGACTCACGTGTGCCCTTTACTTCCCAGAGTCAGCTAGACTCGGTGGTGGTGCTCGCTGGTCGGGTTGCCAGGGCCCTCTCTAGGGTCTTCCTCCCGCCCCGCTTCGGCTCTTGTGAACAGCAGGGGGCGCGCGCGGCCCATGAGAGCGGCTCTGAGCAGGACAAAGGCGGGGTGCGGCGGGGACCCCAGTGCCTCAGCTCCAGCCCAGGCGATCCTTAATAGCCCCTGCCACTCCTGGGACTTTTGCGGGGCTCAGTGCTTGCGCTCTTCAGGGGGGTCTGCGCTGTGCCCCCCGCATCCAAGTGGCATCCTTCTGTTTCCCTATCATCTTCTACCTCTTGTCCCTGACTCCCTGTGCATTGGCCTTCTCTGTGGCCCACAGCTGGCTCTAGCTTCTTTCTTTCTTTCTTTCTTTCTTTCTTTCTTTCTTTCTTTCTTTCTGTCTGTCTGTCTGTCTGTCTTTCTTTCTTTTTTTCTTTCTTTCTTTTTCTTTCTCTTCCCTCCCTCCCTCTCCCTTCCCTGCTCCTCCATCTCTGTCACCTTCCTTTCTGCTCCTTCTCTCTGTCTCCCTTCCCTCCCTCCCTCCTTGCCTCCTCCTCCTCCTTCTCTTTCTCTGTCTCCCTTCCTTCTCCCTCCCTCCCCTTCCCCTCCTGCCCCTCTCTCTTTCTCTCTCCTATTCTGGGACAGGCCAGCTCATCTTCATCAAAGGTCGGGCCACTCTCTGACTTCCCAGAATCCTTCTTGTGTTCTCCTTGACTTCTGCCAAGCCCCTGGAATTAGTTGCCTAGGTCCATGGGATCAGCCAGGACCTACATGCCTGGCTCTCAGCTCTCCAGGGCCTGAATGGAGGCAGCTGGTGCTGAACACAGCCCTCACTGAGGAGCCCCCCTTTATTTTCCATGCCCTGCACAAGTTGGTGCTCAGGAACTCTTCTTTGCAGTTTGGGTGTTGGCCAGTGCAACTGTCATAGTCATTAAAGAGCAGGCACTTGGATGATAGAGTCAAGAGTCCAAGAAAGTCATTGTAGGCACATTGTGAAAATCAAGGGAGGAGCAAGAAGGAGCCAGTAGGGAGGGTCTCAGACCCCAGCAAAATGCTGAGGAAAGCCCCAGCCCAGAAATTCTGACAGTGCAGCTAGAACCCCTGGTTTCTTTATCTCCTTTTCCCCAGGACTGGTGGGACCCAGTTTGACCTGGTACTTCTCTTTCCCTAAATGCAACATGGGGGCCAATAATGATATCTTCACCATGGGCCTTGTTTATCTTTCTTCCTGTTAGTGGCTATAAAACTTCTTTACTATGTGGTTAAGGTGAAAACTGCATTTTATTTGTCATTCATTCATTCATTCATTCATTCATTCATTCATTCATTCTCTGGTCCAGGACCTCACCCTTCTCTATCTCATGGTACCTAATTTGTGAAAGTGTTCATTGTGCCTGAGCTCCACGAAGCCTCTGTCCTGGTCAGAATTATTCACAGCTGTGTCCCCAGAGCCTGGCCACAGCCCCTTTTTTTTGGCAAATTGGATGTATTTATGCAGAGCCTACCTTCTCTCATGGAGGACTTGCCTGCCCAGGGGAGCTGGCCATGGCTAGCTGCGAAGCATGGTGCGGTCAGAGCAGGGGAAGAGCAAGCATGGGTCTGAGCTGGGGGCTGGGGGGTGGGGGAGATGGGATGAGCATTCACATCCACCATCTGTAGCTACGCAGAAGGGTTATGTTATTGGGGTGACCTGTCGTGAACCCACAGAGACCTGCAAATGCCCAGGGTGTGCTGGGAGCTCAGGTTCTGTCCAGAGGCCTTCAAACTGTGCTTGGTGCAATACTGAGCACCAAACCCAGGGCCTCAGCCATGTTTGGCAAGCTCTACCACTGAGCCCCAGTCCTAGCCCCAGGCTACATTTTGTAACTGCACCATGTCAATGGCTGGATGAGGCCCTGGCTCCTGTTTTGCACTTGCTTGTCCGGCCCTGGCTTCCTTTTGAGGGAAGGGTGGGGGAGCAGCATGGAGGGATCAGCCCTGAGCTGGCACATGGCCTACATTCACAAATTACAAGTGGCCCATCCACTGGCTCCCTGGACTGGGTGCAGAACCAGAGAGCTTCACAGCTTCCCAGGGCTGTGCAGCCAGGAAGGGGGCCAGTGAGCTTCCCAACTGCTTCACAGTGGTGCCCAGACAAGTTGCCTCTCCTCACAGTCACCCATCTTGGGCCCTGACAGTCTGCAGGGGCACATCTGTTACCACGAGCTCTAGGATGACAGATGCAGTGGCCAGCAAAGCCCTTGTGCTGTGCCTCACAGCCGAGTGGCAGCAGACTGCTGCTCAGTGAGGCTGTGCCTATGCCCTGACTCCTGAGGGACAGATTCTTGCCTCCAAGGACAGACTCTACAGGCCCCATGTCCCAGACAAGGCCCCCTGGCAGGCAGCTCTTGCAACCACGGCAGCCCTGCAGGGCTGGCAGCAGCGCAGATGGCCTGAGAGCTGCTCCATGGAAGAGTGCACCACTGTTGTTTCTTGATGGACCAATTGCTCCATGCAGGCTGCCCGGAGACCACTGGCATCTACACAGCCTCCATGGGCTGCAGTGCATCTCTCTGCACCTCTCTGGGTCTCAGTTTCTTCTCCTATGAGATCAGGAGGGGTCTGGCTGATGAGCTGTGTGATGGGCTTCGGGCTTGGACAGCCCATGTTAGCCTTGCACTCAGGCTGGCTTCACGAGAATCTTGGGGGAAAAACAGATATAGGTTCATTTTGCTACCAGATCAAAGTGAAATTTGCAACATTTGGCAATTAATACATTTTCCCTAAGACTCAGCTCTTAAACCAAGTTCTGAGTGTTTGACTTTCATTTTAAATAGGAGGCTGTCAGGAGGAATTACACAGCTCCTAAAGCAACACAGACATTATAATTAAAGAGATGCCAATCCTGGCAGGTAGCAAAAGAGGTGAGGGAGTGTGGCGATGAGGATGGAAGGGAGAGCAGGCATCCTGAACCCAGAGGGCTGGGATTAGCCATGGAGCTACCCAACAGGGTGGAGGGGCTGGCTCCGGCCACCTCATCCAGTGACTGCCTCTCACATCGGTGCTCAGGCAGATGTGCATTAGCCTGTGTGCTGGACACTGCACAATCAGGCTCTCAGGATCCCATGGCAGTTGAGGAAGGCAGGTGTTATTTATCCTATTTCACAGGAGAAAAGAAAAGAAAGACCAGTGATCAGTGCCCTGATTGATACACTGATACTGAGTGCTATAAAGTCATACTGAGTACTACAAAGGAGTGTTCTTCTTTTCCAACTCCAGCCTGAGCTCCACCTTTCGTCCAGGCTGAGCTCCAACCTCACTACTATGAGCCCCTCTGTGCTTCAGGCTCTCCTACTTAAACCACAACCACAGCTATTCCACTGGGCTCAAGGTGGATGTACTCAGGACCTGAGGCTGAGGCGCATTTGGCCTGCAGCCCGGGCAGCAGGCTGGCAGTGAGGTGGGCTCAGAGGTGCTGGGGATGTGTCTTGGCAGACACTTCTGTCCTTGCAGATTCTCCTCCCTGTGGACAGGCTGAGCCTCTGCCTCATGTGGCTCTGGGAGCTGGAGGGAAGACAAGCAAGCAGCAGGAAGCTTGGGACAGGAAAGGAGAAACCAGAGAGGAGGGTGAACTGGAAGCATCAGGAAATCAGCAGGGAAAGAGTATCCTGCCCCTAAGACTCTTGGGCAGGCATGAAACTGAGAGCATTTGGCCCTGGCTGAGCCCAGCTCCTCTGCATTTCAGGTTTGGCCCCTTCCACTAACCCCAGCCTGCAGTGTCCCTGCATGGGCCCTAAGTGCTTCTTACCTGCTATTCTTTCTGAGTGTTCTGCTCAGTTCTTTGCTGAGGCTACCAAGAACCTGGACCCAGCTGATTGGGACACTCCATCCACTAATATGCCAAGGCAGGTCCCTAGCCAACCTGGGCACCCTGTGTGTCCACCCTCAGGCAGGTCCTTGCAGCCTCCTGGGCCTTCGTACTGATGGGTTGAGCAGCGGGTGAAGAGCCTCAGTGGGCTCAGCTTCCTCCCTGGGGGTGGCTCCCTGGTCCCCTCCCCATCCCCACTGGGCTCCCCCCCAGGTACCTCATTAGCAGAATCTCTATAAATAACACCGATGAGTTAGAGTTACAACAAGGTAGCTCATTAAAGGCACTTCACTCATCGCACTTCCCAATTAGTGTTTCTATGGGTGCAGCTGCCAGGGTTGTGTGTGACAGGGTACCCTTGGCATACAGTAGGGTCTGACCAGGCCTGAATCATTGGGAGATCCAGCATCCCAGCCCCAGGCAGAAGCTTTCTCCACCCTGTCCCACCTAGCAGCCTTGTGCAGCCAGTGACCCAGAGGACAGAGAGCTTGTGAGCACTGGTGCCCACAGGGCAGAAGACCCTGCTGCTCCACGCACCCCAGAAATGCATCCAGACCTGGGCTATCCCTCCATCTGACATACATGCATGGTCCACATACTCTCAGCATTCCAGACTCTCACATTCCACTTCAGGGGCTCCCTTATAACTTATCTGCCCGTGTCTTTCCTGCTCACAGCCTTCCTCTTACTTTTTCTTTTTTTTTCTGTTTTGAGACAGGATCTCACTAGACAGTCTAGGCTGGCCTTGAAGTCACTGTTCTAGACTACCTAGGCTGGCCTCAAATTCATGAGGATCCTCCTGCCTCAGCATCCCGAGTTCTGGGATTGTAGATGTGTGACACTGTGTCCAGCTTATCCAGGTTGCCTTCTTTTATAGATGATCTCAAATTCTCTCACTGAAGCTTCTGGGGACAATGTTCTCCTCCTTGGGTAATGACATGAGTGGTGACAGCAATGGAGGGAATTTTAGGCTGGGAAAGATGGAAAGAATGGACAGAAGGGCTGTGGGAGGAAGGGTGAATATCCTCCCAGGACAAACCTACTAGGTTGCAATTTGTATTCACTTTTCCACATTTAAGGGAGCAGGCTAGAGGGCTTTGACCACCTGCCCCAGGTCACGTCGGTGACTGCCATCCTGTGTGTGTGTGTGGGGGGGGGGGGGAAGCACCCAGGAGAGCTCCTGTTGGAGCTGCATTCTAATGGCTCAAGTGCTGCTCACTTGTCACAGAAAGTCAGGGAGTACAGCAGACCCCACATCCTGTGCCATAGTGTACCCCCCTTTCCCTTTGTAGGTTTAGATCCCCTGATCCCACTCCCTTCTGTTTTCACTTTGGGTCTACACTTTCTGCTTCATTTTGGGCAGGAAACCGCTCTCAACTTCTCTTCCTCTTCCCTTTCTGAATCGATAGCCTAGCTGGGTGAGGCAGATAATGAAATTTACATCCAATGGTTTCCATGGTAACCACAGCACTGGACCAGTTTTTCCTGCTCTTGGGGGCATAGTGTTCTAAGAGAAGCCAGGTAACCAAAGCTTTGCTCCCTGAGGACCTGGCGAAGGTTTTAAGAGAACTCAGGACCACCAGGTGTTCTGGTGGTGTGGCTTGTGGGTAAGAGCAAGGAGCTCTTATTTTCCTGTGTGTTGGAGGGTCACACTTACGATCCTGATACCCTCACGTCCCCATTGCTGATGTCGTAGGCTCCAGCTACACTCTAGGCCCTGTGGTGAGCACTGCAAGGCTATATTCTTTCAGCTTTGCTGGAACTGTAAGATGTGGTCATTGTTACCCATTTTACAGATGGAAAAATTGAATCCAGGGAACATCACTGCCAGAATGAAGCTAGATGGGCTTGAGCCCTGCAGCCATAGCCTTAAGTGTCCTGCCATGAGACAGTGACATCCTGAGCTCACAGGGGTCCTTCCTGCTTCTCTTATCTCCACAGAGGCTTTCAGGACCCAGGTTGAGAGGACAGGTCTGTAACCAGGTGGCCTGGGCCCTTGCTTATCTTATCTATGACTTGATTTTTCCAGCTCCGAACTAAGGATGGAGAAGGTCATCTGCCTCTTGGGTGTGAGGAGTGCGTGGAATGAGGGGAGACTGGGTGTGTGGGGGAAACTTGGGCACATGGCTGGGCCTCAGTATTCACTGCTTCCACTTGCACAGCAGGCTGTGGGAGCCCAAAGGAGATAGTGATCCCTAGGCCTGGGGCTCCGGACTTCCCAGAGGAGGCACTGGGGCTCAGGCAGGGACAGACAAGGACAAAGACATCTGAGGAAGAGAGATCAACAGGGATGAAGGAAGGGGTGCAGCAT
>PVKN010010703.1:0-22382 GCA_004027915.1 Capromys pilorides
CTATAGGCGTGCACACACCATTCTATACATTTGTCAAAACTCATATAGAATTAAACACTAAAAGGTGTAATTTTTAAAAATTGCTTGTAAGTTAAAATATTGTTTCTTATAGTGCTGTGTTCCTTATGCATGCTGGGAAAGTGTTCTGCTGTAAAGCCAAATCTATAACCAAATATAAATATATTTGTTTAAAAATCTTTGAGGGCTAGGGAGATAGCTCAGCAGCTTAAGCACCTGCCTAGCAAGTACAAGATCCCAAGTTCATTTTATTTTTTTAAAAATGTATTTAGTACAGGGTCTACAGGGTCTCACTATGTAGATTAGACTCAAGTGATTTTCCTGCTTTCAGCCTCCCAAGCACTGGGATTATAGGCTTGCGCCACTATGGCCAGTCTCAATCTCTGTCTCAGCAAGCCCTCCCCTCCCCGCAGCAGGGGTTGGGGGTGTGGAGCTGGCACACCAGCCACTGCACTCTGCCTAAGCAGGAGCTTTAGTCTGCTGAGCTATCTGGCCGGCCCTCAGATCCTGACTTCAAACTCTAGTACCAAAAATAAATAAATAAAAATAAAAAACTTTGAGATTGGCCAGGAAATATCTCAGTGTCATAAGCACCTGCCTGGCAAGCAGAAGGTCCTGAGTGCAATCCCTGGTACTGAGGGGAAAAAAGTTTTGAGATCATAGTAGCCAAAAAACATGTTAAAAATTCATTTTGCTGATCTAATGAAGTAGACATATGATTTTTCTTTTTCTTTTTTTTCGAGACAAGGTTTCATTATGCAGTTCAGGCTAGCCTTGATTCATTTTGTAGCTAAGACTGGCCAGGAACTTGCAGCAATTCTTTGTTTTCTGTTTTTAAAAAAATTTTTTTAAAAATATATATTTAGTACAAGGTCTATAGGGTCTCAACTACACAGTTCAGACTCACAGCAATCCTCCCGTATGTGGCGTCTCAAGCACTGGGATTACAGGTGTGCACTACCACGCCCAGTTCCTAACACTATCAGTGAGCCCAAGGGGGCAGGTCCAGCACTGCTGGGGGTGCCTGCGATCAAACCCGGGTCCTGGTGCTCTGCCTAAACAGACGCTTTAGCCTGCTGAGCTATCTGGCCGGCGCTTGAACTTTTTAAAGATTCCTTGTTCAACTTCAGACTAAACGTGTTTTGTTTTGGCAATTTGTCAAAACTCATTCCTTTTCCAACTGAAAGAAACATCCTTTTCCATCCAAGCTGCAGCTGGACTCTGGGTTAGATGAACTACAATCTTCCAATATAAAAGGAAGCATTGCCTTTATGATCCATGATGTATACATCATTCCAAACTGCAGATGACAAAATTAAATTGGCAGAGTTAGGAAGTGGTTTAGTGTAATAATCCTGAGAGTTTTTCTTTCTATCTATCTATCTATCTATCTATCTATCTATCTATCTATCTATCTATCATCTATCTATCTATCTATCTATCTATCATCTATCTATCTATCATCTATTTTTTAAACTCAGAAGGAATTTCTCAAAGAACAGTAGTGTCAACCAAAAGACTTTCACATTTAAACTCTCAAAACTGAAGAGTGTGGTGGTGAACACCTGTAACCTTGGCCCTCAGCAGCTGAGGCAGAAGGCTGCTACAACTTTAAAGCCAGCCTGAACTACACCATGAACTCCAGTCCCAAAAACAACAGTAACATTCAATGCTTCAGTAGTATGGCATATAAAATTAATTTTACTTCAGAGCTCAAATACCTAATATTTTCCTGAATGTTTAAAGTGAACATTATTGTGAAAACTTTCATTTAAAAAAATTATTTGGCACAGCATCTCACTATGTAGCTCGGACTCGGTGATGTTCCTGTCTCAGACTCCCTAGTGCTGGGATTACAGGTGTGTGCCACTATGCCCAGTTTCAGTGGCCAGCACTGGGCACTCAGGGTTCCTGGACTGGCACAGCATGCGGCCCTGGAGATCAAACCTTGGTCCTTGTACTTGGCAGGTGGGCACTTGGACCACTGAGCTATCTACTCAACCCCAAACTTTCATTTTTATGGTCTTATATTTTAATTTGCCAGAGGTAGAGATTTATCTTATTTATTTATATTATGGCCAGCTCAGCCTGCCCTGCGGGTGGAACTAGTGCAGCATGTGGTGCGGGGAGTCAAACGGCAATCCCTGCAGCTGCCTACGCTTGCCTAAGCAGGCACTTTAGGGGTCGAACCACAATCCCTGCAGCTGCCTACACTTGCCTAAGCAGGCACTTTAGACCGCTGAGCCATCTCACCGGCTCCTGGTCTTATATTTTATAGGAAAACTATTGCCCTTGTTTTCCCACAATTCTACAGCATCCCAAATAGAGGCACTGACTAGATCAATACACAAAAGCTGCCTCTGTGGAATTTGTGGTCTTTAACGCTAATGTAAATATGTTCTTTGTTGTAACACTAATCCTGGTATCAAACAATGTGGTTATGAAGGCTTCTCTCCTCTCTGGCCTGGGTATCTCAGAAGGACTACTTTAATGTAAACATCTGAGTACTAATGGGATACTAGTGCTTTAGACCTTTATCTCTATGGTCATTCTAACTTGGCAAGGCAGCACCCATAACACATGATAAAGCAACTGACACTTCCCTTTTTTTTTTTTTTTTTTTTGCAGGACCAGGGTTTGAACTTACGACCTTGCACTTGCCAGGCAGGCACTCCTGCCACAGAGCTATCTTCCCAGCCCCGACACTTCCCATCTAGCTGAGATCAACTCTGCATCTTTTCCCTCAACTGACTTCAGTGAAATTCCCATTTCTCCAATAGCTCTGCACAGAATTCATTTAACATGCATGGCAGCTCCACAGGAAATACTAAATGGTGTCAAAGACTCTGACACATCTCAAAATGATCACACAGAACAGATGGAGTTATTTTGAAGAGAGCAGTTTAAAGACTCTTGATTCCAGGTGTTTTTGCCCTCAGGTGTTTCACCTCAAAGACTGGACAGTATAACTTGCTTTTGGACATCACAGAAGGGCTTTGCTTGGACTATTTTCACACAAGTCACCTACTGTGTACTAATCTTGTTATTATACTTGTGTACAGGTGAATTAAAAATGTCAGACTTCACCTGGAGAGCTCCACAATGACCTGAGGAGAATCACAGGTATGCAGGTCCTTTTCAGAGGCCATTTCTCCTACATGCAGAGTAGCTGTTTTGGCCTGTAGGAATAGTTTGTACACAGTTTTACCACTTATTCGAAATAGTACCAAAAAGTATGCTAAGTCGGATGTGGTAGCACATGCCTGTAACCCCAGCACTCAGGAAGCTAAGCAAGAGGATCACTCGAAGTTTGAGGATAGCCTGAGCTACAAAGTGAGTTCAAGGGCAGCCTGAAAAGCATAGTGAGACCTTATCTCAAAGGTAAACACAAGTATGCTGAACAAAAAGTACTAAAAAAAATCTGTACTCAGCATACCCAGGCCACAATTCAAGGAGTCCAACGTAAGAGTTAAGAAGTGCCTAGCTGTGTGTTTAGCCCATAGAAATTCATAACTTTTTTTTAATGTAAATTTTTTTTTTTGTGGGACTGGGGTTCAAACTCATGACCTTGCACTTGCCAGGCAGGTACTTGTGCCACAGAACTATGTCTCCCCAGCCCCTTCATAACACTTTCTTATGGGGAGTCCTAGCTAATCTTTCAAATATGCGGTGCTAACTGTGGTGTCTATTTTTAGGTTGGTCATCTGCAAAGCCAGAGAACGTTCATCTCTGAGAAACATTCTGGGTAAAGTACAATCTTCATTAGCACTGTCATCTTGGGGCTTGGCATGAGGTGTATTTCTTTACGTAAGAAAAACATGGCGCAATACTGTCATGATCAAGACATTCCTACCTCACATCACTTTCTGATACTCATAATTATTGTTTCAAACTGCTCTTCTGTCTCCACTGCCCAATAGATCTGTATTTGTGTATGAATTAAAAATAGAACAGACGGATACTCTCAGCAGTCACCTAGAAACCATTAGGCTTTCCTGCATTCAGTGCTTAGGTGTATTTCTGTGTTAGCACACTTAAATTTCACACAGCAAGGACCTGGAATTGGCCACTGTTTTGAACATGGCCAATGCATTAAATTATAATCAATTACTGCCAAATATAGGAGTAAGAAATTGGCACGGTAATGGCACACCTCACTAGGCTAACTCATGTTTTAAGAGATTCCATTTAAGACTGCCATACCAGAGGATGCTGGTCTTGATTTCTAGGATCAATCTGAAATCAGATTTCACATTTTATATTTATTCAGTACAACTGTCAGCTTTCCTTGCCAATAGTTTTGATGAGGCATTAATAGTGAACTCTGCTATCACTCACCTTGTGGGCTTCCTCAAGTTGGCAACTGGAATGAGGGGACCTGCTGCTCCACTGCCCCAGGCTATGAGTCACCAGGAGTGGGGTTGTTGCTGTGGCTATACCTGACCATGTGGATAACAAGCTTTGGGGAATGGCTTATGGGAAGAAATAGCAAAGGTTTGGCAATGTCGCCTATGAGTAAAGTGCTGAAACAGTTTTGGCACTTCTGGAGGGGAGGTCAGAGCTCAGACCAGAAGACTGATAGAAAGCTGACCTGTAAAGACCAGGCTGGGGAGGTTTCTGCTGGGAAGGACTACAAAGGCTATTGGACTCCAGATCATTTGTTTTGACTTGGCCCAAACCTGGGCAGAATTTTGCCCGTGTCCAGAGACTTTGTCTGAGACTGAAATTAAACATGGAGGACTAATGAATCTTTCAAAGGAAATTTCAAAGCAGTCGAATATTGGGGCAGCGGCATGGTTATTGCTGGGGGCTCTTAGTCAGATTTATGGTGAGAATGAAGAGCAAAGAGCCCAGCAGAGTGATTTAAAATGTGAGTTTGGCCAGAAAGAAAGCACCAGGGAGGTTGTGGACTGCAAAGATGGAGCTGAGATCTCCATTGCCCAGGAGGAACACAAGAACAGAAAAGATATCCTGAGGGCATCATGGGAGGTGGCAGGTTCTTTCCCTTTGCAGTCTCAGAATAGCAAGGGCAAGGGAGGGCCTTTGCTTTGAGGAGAAAGCTGCAGAGCCCCATGTTCTAGAATGGAGGCAGCAGCCACACCAGGTGCCAGAATGGAGGCAGCAGCCACAGCAGACTACAGAATGGCACCACCATAGAGAATTCATCCAGAAATCCAGGTATTTTACTCCTATAGCTGAGAGAAGGAAGCCTGGCTACTGCTCCAGCTGGCAGCAGACCTTGGCATCATCCACGTGGCACTGGTTTTAGGTGCATGCAGAATGCAGGAATTCTAGGGTAAGAAGGCTTCCACCTCGATTTCAGAAGGCCTGGGAGGCCAGGCAGTGTGCCCCGGAGAATGTGTGAAGCTGTGAGAAGCCCACTCTGTGGAAACCCCAGAAGTTCGGAAAAGCCAGGAATGTGGACCATCAAAGGAAAAGTGCAGAGAGGGAGCATAGCCGGCCTAACAGAGAAGCTATGGGAGCTACCACCAAGAGTGCCAGAGGGGTGGAGCCACATGGAGCTTACAATTTGCCACCGATTGTTTTGGATGTTCCACATGGAACTATAGGACTTAATGTTTGCCCTGCAGGATTTTGGATTTGTTTTGGCCCCAGTGATTTGTCCCCTCCTGTGTATACCTTTTGGAATGCCAATGTTTATCTTGTGCCTTTGAATGTTCAATGTATTTAATTTCTCATTTGTGTAAGTGCTCACAGTTGAGAGTTTGCCTTGGATCTTGGTGGAAACTTGGACTTTTCAGCAAAGCTGAAACTGTTGGGACCTTGGCAACTCTTAGACATGGACTAAACTGCCTTCTGCAGAAACGGATGTACAAGAGTCTTTGGGGGTCCAGGGGCAGAATGTTGTGGTTTGTATCTAGTTGTTGCCCTAAAGCCTCATGTAAATCATGGGGCTGTCTAGCGCGAGGCTAGAGAGGGGGTGGCCAAGAGGCGCAAACCGGTATATTGACAGCACGCCCTGAGTGCCCCCCTCCCCCGCTTGCAGGTGGTGGTTTAGCACAGAGGAACGACAGGGCAGCACCCCAGCCCCTCCTCCAGTCCCTATAAAGCGGGGGCAGCATCTTGAAACCTCCAGGAACTGAGAGCTAAATAAACCTTTCCTCCCTTATGCTTGTGTGTCGGTTATTCGTCCCAGCAATGTCAGAATAGTAACTAAAACACACACTTCACTAGGTTAACTCATGTTTTAAGAGATTCCATTTAAGACTGCTGTAGCAGAGGATGCTGGTCTTGATTTCTAGGCTCAATCTGAAATCAGATTTCACATTTTATATTTATTCAGTACAACTGTCAGCTTTCTTTGCTAATAGTTTCGATGAGGCATTAATAGTGAACTCTACTATCACTCACCTGTGGGCTTCCTCAAGTTGGCAACTGGAATGAGGGGACCTGCTGCTCCACTGCCCCAGGCTATGAGTCACCAGCAAGTCCCTAAGCAATGCTTGATCATCCTAATCTCGCTGACCAGCCATGCCATGACTATAAGCTCCATAATCACCGTCTTTTCCCAAGTCCTGTGATCTTTCAGTAATATTTCTTCGCTCAGAAAAGGGCACCTTACGGAAAACCATTAGTTCAAGCTGGCAGTAAGCAGTGGAGAAAATGTCATAAAGCTGGGTCTAACACATTTCCATTGCTTAAACCACCAGTGATACATGCTTGACTCTCATTCAGCAGCTTATACTTAACCTGAAGGCACTGTCCCATGCCACCCAATGGGACACTCATGCACAAGCCACCGCTGGTTCAGATACACCTAGAATAAAGACATATCTGACATTCCTGTTATGTGTTAAACTGGCCATGGCAGCACATGCTATAACCCCAGCTCAGTGGGGAGCATCAAGGGTCTGAATTCAAGGTTAGCCTAAGCTTTCAAAGATGTTCAACTATAGGGGGAAAGTGAGGTTGGGTTCTACAGTATGATTTAAACCACCTAGATTTCTCAACTCTATTAAAATAGAGATAAAACTAAACAGGATAGTGTGAAAATCAAATTTACATGAAAATACAATGCAATTTCAAACCACAAGTTACTGTGCATTTTTCAAGCACAGTAACTCGAGTGGCCGCCAGTTTACACGCCACTGGTCACATCACCAAGCACCTCAGGACAGAACAAACTACAGTTGGCTCCCACTGTTTTGGTCAGTGTAGCCTCCTACTTTCATGGCCAGTCTGACTACTGGACTTTCTTCTGTTCAGTAGCAACTATGCTTGGTCTGAGGAATTTCTCTCACCATAGAGGTAAAGAAATCTTGGTTTTTCTGCACAATTATCTTGGTTTAACAGCTCTAACCTGCTGGGTGTGGTGGTGCATGCCTGTAATCCTAGTGCTTGGGAGGCTAAGGCAGGAGGATCATTGTGTTTGAGACTAGCCTGGGCTACAGAAGTGAGCTTAAGGGCAGCCTGAACTGCATAGCAAAACCCTGTCTCAAAAAGACAAAACAAAACAAAACAATAACAGCTCTAACCAGAGGAGAACTGCCAGTAAAAAATGGTCCCCCACTGCATACTAGATAAGGGAGAATTTACTTGCTATTTAATTTTATGGTAGTATCTCCGCATACCACTTTTGAATGGTATTGCATTTAGCAACCTTTCATTATGTATATTTAGTACAGGGTCTACAGGGTCTTACTACACAGATCGGACTCAAGAGTGATCCTCCTGTTTTCAGCTTCCCAAGCACGGGGATTACAGGCACACACTACCATGCCCAGTCTCAATCGCTGTCTCAGCACACCCCAGCATGCCAGAGATCATACCATGATCCCCAAGCCTACGTAGATGCTTTAATCTGCTGTAGCTATCTGGCCAGCCCTGTCCTTTGCTAGTTTCTTCTTCCTCCATTTCCTATATTCTTAGGCATATTGTCAAAGGGGGCTGAATTTGCTTATCCCTAGGCAGAATGACAAGTTGTTGCACTTCCCGTGACCCTTTATGCTGCACAATGAAAGTAACTTTGGAGGTACATCTCAGAAAGAATTGCACTTTTTTCCAGAAGCATTTCTCTTTATTTTAGCAATGGGCTGTATAAAATGTGTGGCTTTATCTCAACATGAAAATATTTCAATGCACAATGTTCTTGTCCGATGGACTTCATATTTTTTGTGCATCTGTTCAGAGGAACTTAACCATTCTTCTATCCTGTGGGAAAGAGAGGCAGCCAGCACAGAGGGACAGTGATGACAGAATCACAATGTCTCAGGCATTCAGAGGACACTGGTCCCTCCAACTGCTTGTCTCCATTTCCTCAATCATAAAATTGTGTAAGGTAATTATTAAAGGTCGTTTGTAAGATTTTTCCCCTTCCAGATTAAAGTTCTCTCTCCCTCATTTTGCTTTTCTATGCAGTAGTTGACCTACTCAGATCCTGCCTAGTTACATCAATAAGCTCTTTCTTTAGTTTTGTCAATTCTTTTCTCATTGTACCTAAAATGTCCTGTTTCAGCCTGTCATACTCCCACTGGCATGAGCTGTGTGGAAATGACAGGGACTTGCTGCCATTCACTGCATTATTCCTGTTTACAGTTAACACTCATCTCAGTGAGCTTATCCTCACAAACTATCAATATAAACCAGTCTTTCTAGTCAACATAAAAGGCAAAGTAGGTACATCACAAACGAACGTTTTGAGTTTACCCAAATTAAAACATTACACAATGTATATACATATCAAAACATCACACGACACCTCATAAATATATACAGTGTCTTTTATGCTTTCAATTTAGTTGTGCAACAGGAAGGGGAAAGAAAATCTTGCACCAGAGTGTGCCTAAATTAATTGTTTAACAGGAATTTTGTTATGAACTCTATAAATGGATGATGCATTGGTGCTTGGAAATTGTGTCACAGATTTTCTTCACAGTGGTGTAGATAATCATTCAGCAAGTTACTACAGCTTAAAACAATGCTCTGGTTAAAAAAAACAAAAAAACAAAAAAAAAAAACCCCTATTCTAGTGAAGACCTAAACTTGTAAAGACCCTTTCATGCAAAAAACCAGAGGACAGTGGGCTGGGAATACAGCTCAGTGGCACATCACCAGCTTGACAAGTGTGAGGCCCTTAGTTTGATTCCCACTACCAAAAAGTTTTTCTTTTTTTTGGTCGAGCATGGTAGCACACACCTATAACCCCAGCACTTAGAAGGATCTTTGTGAGTTCTCAAGTCTGAGACCAGCCTGGGCTACAATATAAACGCAAGGCCAGCCTGAACTGCATTGTGAGATCCTGTCTCAGAAACAGTTACCCCCGCACCACCACCACCACAGACATACTTAACATAATGCACAGAATCAGAATTTTAGTCTGGAGTATTCCCCCAGAAGCCAAAGTTGCCAAGACATTTTGTTCAGTAGCTACTATCTCATAAATATATAGCTGGCTCTTAAGTAGTAAAAAAAAGAAAAAAACTTTGCATGGAAATAAAGTAAATCATTAAAGATGTACACTTATATTGTGCACTCTATGCTTACTATGTCCTATTTTTTGTTTGGTACATTTTTACTCTAAAAATTAGCAACAATCTCAATTTTCTTTTTTCTCTCTTCCTTCTGTCTTTAAATACTCAGAAAAAAAAAGCTGCACTAACAGTTATGCTGCTTCAGAAGCTTTCAAAATTTTTCTGGAATCTGACAACACCAGAACCCTTCATCTGAAAAGCAGGCATGACAATAATCAACCAATGACACTGAAGTCTTAGAAGGTGAACTATCTTAATCTTGTTAGCCCTTACTTTGGCTTACTTCTTCCTGGTACAGTATTACTTATCTTTCTTTGCATGGCAGTTTAAGAAATGATTTTAGACACATATAAAACACTTGTCTTAATTCTGTAAGCACCAAGGAATCAAAATTCCCTTGGCTCCAAGTTCTTGTTTGTGGATCTTGGCACTGTTGGGAAGGGAGTTAACACTGTACAAATAACAGTAATAAACCAGCTCTGCTCCCAGCAGCAAGCAACAGAACACTCATCCTCCATGCCCCAGGAAGGTCATGGGAAATGAGTCAAAAGTGAGCTCATTACAATTTACTAAAAATAAAGATACAAGCATGAGACGTAGCTGATGGGTATCCTATCAGACAAGTAACCAACAAACTCACAGATGCCACTTGGGCCTAAATTCAGAGAGGAAGCTAAAGGGCTCTATCTGCATTACAAGGGAGGCCAAAGGTAAAGGCTGACTCTGGCTTGTTGCACCAACGTGACGTGCTTAAAATATTCTCCACTAAAATCTAAATTCATACTTTTATCATTTGACTGACAGTGGAGAAAGCAAGACACCAGATCTTTAATTTTATTAGCAGCGACTAAGCTATGAGACACAAACCAATCAAAAACATTAAAGTTGTTTAAAATAGGTATGTACAGATACATTACACAGAAGCCAGCCTTGTGGGGAAGGATGGGCTTACCTTAGAGACAAAGGAGTATATGAATTACAAGAGTCTTATCCACCCAGGAAAGCAATGAATTTCAGCCACATGGGCACTAAAAATTTGAGATCAATTTTTAAAGATTCCTTTAATCATAATGTTTTCAAATGAAAACAGGTATCCCTCTTCTCCTGTAGGTTTTTCCAGCTCACTACCCAATAAACTTGAGTACTTCTATTAAGGCAGCTGGAAGCCCACCATAGGTTTGAACAGAACTTCTATCCAGTATGTTATCTGTCCCCTACTTTTGCTATAACAATGTGGTATGGGGGAAAATAAATTTCTGTGGTACTGTCTTCTGGTAAAAGAGAAATACAGCACTCAAAATAAAGCAAAGGCCACAGAGGGCTCCCTGAGAATCCAGTAGAATGAAGACAGGCCTTCAACTTTTTCCAAATAAACTTTGCAACTGGATCCAGGTGGAACAGTGCCCTGCAGCAAGTAGTGTATGTGCTAGGAAGAGGGTCCAGCTTCTAGGAACTATCACTATGACTTCCTAGACCATTTTCTCTCTTTTACTCATATTGAGAAAACACACCATGCCCTGTGTCTCACCACAATCCCCCTATACAGAGGGATTTGTTTCTAAGTCTGCAACTTCCACACAAGGCTAAGACACTTCATGGGTGCTCTTCTCTCTTCAGGCATGTCGGCTGCTCTGTCCACAGTGCTTCATCTTCTCATTCTCCTGGGGAGGGTTAGGTCACAAGAGAACCTGGGATCCCTCTAACAGGAAATATAAAGGTATGGCTGCCAGGAGCTCTGCTCTGGCTTCGGAGTGTCCAGCTGTTAGTTTCTCGGGATCAGTACAGAACTAGGAAGCAACAGAATTTGTAGAGTAAGAAAGAGCCCCCCAAAGGTGTGTGCTCCGTGATGGTTAACAGGTGAGACGCAGTTCCATGGAGATTCTTTGTGTACAAGGAGAAACTGCTCAGTTTCATCTCCCAGAAGTTGGAGGTTATCTAGTATACGAGACCTATGTTTTCTTTTTCAGCTCTTCAAATCTCCGGGAAAGATCATCAAAGTCAATGTCTTCAGATGCTGAAGTGCTGCCACCGGCAGATGTAGTTGGTAGTGTGTCTGGCACAGACGGCAACTCTGGCAGTACGAAGTTGTAGTTATCTGCAGGTTTGGGAGGGGCTTTTGCAGAGGCTTCAGGCCTGGATCCAGGACCTAATAAATTAGGCAAGCACAATGTCAGTGGTTCAGATGCCAATATCCTTTGACCAAGTGGGCTTCGGGGTGGGGCCAAAATTTAGATGAAAACAGCTCATGTTCCATTTATAGCTGAATACTAGCTGCTATACTTTCACACAGTGAAAAACAAGCTTAAGGGAAGTAAAAGTGTGGTACATGGGGCCACATCATTATTTATCTAAACAAACTGCACTTTCACAGAGCTCAACTCCCACAAGAACCAAGTCCAAAGTGAGGTACTAGTGTTTATGTAACAAATATTACTTCCAGAAGAACCACTTCTTAAATCTTGGGGGAGGTGTTTTATGAGATTTGATGTAATGGTCTGTTCTGTATTTCTAGTCTTTTATATTTTATAGTAAAATCATCCTCTTGTCTCTCTACAGAATACTTTTACTTGTATTTAAAATTTTAGAACAGGCAAAACCAAATTATAGCAAGTCAGAACTAAATGAGGATGGAGCTAAGTGGAAAAAACATGAGAACTATCTCTACCATGGAGTTCAGGGTCTGTATATAAATAAAACCTAAGGGCTGGCAAGATTGCTCAGTGGATTAAGTGCTCAGGGACCACGGTTCAATCCCCAGTACCCCATGCTGCACCAGCCCCACCCCCTGGCCTGCTGAACAGGCTACCAAGACCAGCTGTCACAGCACACGCCCATAATCCCAGCCCTAGGGAGGCTGAAAACAGGAGGATCACTCTGAGTCAGACCTGTACAGTGAGACCCAGCATACACACACACACAAAAAATAAGCGTGTGGCCCCATATCAGGCTTATACCATCTTTTTGTTTAAAGTATAACTTCCAGGTATAGTGGTGGTTACAATAGCAGCAACAAGACCTTGAGGGTGACTAGAAAGTTAAAGAACAACAACAACAAAAAAAATCAGACTAAGTGGAAAGTAGCAGTGATATTACTTGACAGAGTAGGGAACTTGGGAGATATTTTTATGTTCTGAAGGAAGAAATCTTGAGCTTTGTACCAGCCATACTACATTTAGGGAAAGGGTAGGATACACATGGTAGCATGCCAGGGACATGAAATGAACAATGAGAAAGCAGCAGAAAAGTAAAATTGAGCCTTCTCACTCACCAACAATCTGTGCAGAAGAGACACTCTTATCAGCATTAATGTCATCAACCTGAAACACAAAGATTGTTACAACAGAAAAAAGCAATGGCATCACTAGAGAAAGTACCAATAGTGGTACAGCCTGTGTTTCCCAAGAGCTAAGCCGTGCACCAAAAGCAACAGAACCTGCCCCAAAGAAAATGCCACTCCTACACATTTCCTACTTTCTTTCAAGTAAGTAGACGTTACGCGGTACTCTAAACTGTTAAACAGAGAAAAATTCTTAACACGCCTATGATCCCCTTTTTCCACCTTTGGGACAAAGAAAAAGAACTGAACCACCAAATATGCCTATCTACAAGAACCAAGTCCTCAAATACTAATGAGGATGTTCTGCGTTATTCCTACAAATGGGTATACGCCATGCTTTAACACAAGACTAATGCAGGAATAAAACCTCTCAGGTCCAAAGTAAAACACATCAGCTAGAGATAAAAGCCAATGGAAAGAAAATACATAAGTGAAGAACAGGGAGTACTTTATTTATAAATGAATGATTTCCATAGGAAAATCCATATCCATGTGTTTTCTCAGAAAAGTATCTGATGAAAACAGATGTCAAAAAGCATACACCGGACTGGTGAGATATCTCGGTGATCTAAAGCACCTGCTTAGGCAAATTTAGGCAGACACAAGGGACCATGGTTTGATCCCTGGCAACACGTGCCTTGCCAGCTCCGCCCTTAGGGCAGGCTGAGCTTGCCAAACAAAACAAAACATTAAAAAAAAGCATACACTGAGAAAACAAGGCTGGCAGAAAATTAATTCTGAAGCAAAGCTGTTATAACCACCTGTAGTTCACAACATTATTACACAGCTATGTATGAAGGTTTTAACTGCAAGACTAAAATATGAAATCAATGCCATATCCTGAAAATTATTAATACCTGTTTTAGTTTTAAAAAAAAAAAAAAATCACAATTCTGAGTGTTGAAAACTTGTAAAACTGATAACTTCATAATTACATTCTAGGGGCTAGGGAGATAGCTCTGTGGCACAAGTGCCTGCCTGGCAAGTGTAAGGTTGTGAGTTCGAACCCTGGTCCCGCCAAAGGAAAAAAAAATTATATTCTAACACCGCAACTATTCCAGCTCAATGTGTCTGCCTCGCTGGTCAAATACATTTAATTGGTTAAGTGTCCTGGTAGGATACTACAACACTGTAAGAGCTGTGGCTCTTTCCTAATACCTGCTTCACTGCAGATGATAAAGCATGCCCACCAATACAGCTGCCATCACCACTGTCACCAGCATCACACGTCCCGGGCAGTGTTCAAAAGAATCCCAAAGCAAGGGCAATGCCAATACTAGAGCTGATCAAAACTTTGCCTTCCCTGTGGTCATTATTTTGCTCTCTTCATGTGATTCGCTCTCCTGTTGCTTATGATAGAGACTCGGCACTTACAGATTCATACGATGGGGGAGTGGCTGGTATCTGAGGTGGATGAATATTTGGAAAGGCCTGGTAAGTCCCCACTGGCAATCCATTGAAATCTGACTGCAAGAGGAGAAAGGGATTATCAGACACACTGGCCCCAATTTGTAATTTCTGAGGTTTGCGTACAGGAAGAGGGAAAATATACATAAATAATGTACGTATTCACATTGAAGATAAATATATTCAAGATCCTCTCACCAAAAAATGCTCAAAAGGGCCAAATGTGGTCAGAAGGATTCCAGATTTTTAAAGACCTATACTAATGGCTAATCTTCAACTCACTAAATTGTTTTTGTTTTTTTTTTTTTGTGGTACCAGGGGATTGAATTCAGGCAAGCACTTATTCTACTGAGCTATCTCCCCGGCCCCAAACTGAATTGCTTTAAATATCTTCCCCAGGGAAAATTATAAATCAGTTGTTTTAAATGCTGAGTAATGACTTCATGTCCACAAAGGTGGTTTTTCTGCTTGGTTATTATTCTGAATGGTTATTATTTGTTTTTAGAAAAAGCTACCAGCAATGATAGCATATGTCCAGATGTGCAGTAAGCCTATATGAAAAGAATTTTTTAAGAACTCTCTAGACTGTTCTATTTTGTTACCTACAGGTAAACCAAAAGAATATTTTTTTTCTTCAATATGACCACTAACCTAGTATTAAATATTACTGCTACACATTCCCAACAACTTATAATGCCTGAGTACGTTTATAGACCCTATTTGTCATTTCCTAAAGTTAACATCTACATTTTACATACTTACTGGTCCCTTTGGCAATGGATATGAGAAAGGAGTATTTGGAGATGGCATGGGCATAGGCATGGGCATTGGCACTGTTCCATCAGGCCCACCAACAGGTGCTGTGAACCCACCACCGCCACCTCCTCTTCCAGGGCCTCCTTTCTTCACATCATCTGTAAATCCAACATCAATGAGATCTGTTTCTACCCCAGGAGGAGCTTCTGCCTGAGAAAAACAGAGAAACCTTTACCATTAATCCATTTTTTAAAAACTTTATTTATGCTATGGCTGGCTCAGCCTGCCTTGGGTGTGGGGCTGGCGCAGCATGTGGTGCTGGGGATTGAACTGCGGTCCCGGCAGTTGCCTATGCAGGTACTTTAGACCACTGAGCTATTTTGCTGGCCCCTCATTAATCCATTATTCCAGGTTTCCTAGGAAGCAGACAGAGTAAAGTTTACAACACAGTGCTCTTAGGACTAACATTTGTAGGGAAAGCAAAGGAAGGGTGGCAGATGAACAGTGATGGGAAAGGACAACATCAGATTGTGGGTTAGGGTTAAGGTTAGGGTTAGGTTAGGGTTAGGGTTAGGGTTAGGTTAAGGTTGGCGAGAGGACTCTGCCAACTCCCCAGGGAGCCCTGGAGCTGCAACGGAACTATAAAGATGTCTCCTAATGGAAGGAAATGACTAAGTCTGGCAATGACCAGTCACTAGACACAGGATTCCTCTAGGAAAGATTTTGGGTAAAGCTGTACTTTTCAGGAGAGGGTCATCCCTGAAGAAATATTCAACTATGTATGAGATGCCAGGCATACACATTTTTAAAAGCTAGAAAATAAATAGCTTCTGTCTCAATGTTCAACTAGGGGTGAGGTGAGGAATGTAAGCAGCACACCAAGACATCTACCATATCCCATCAACCTTACCTGCTGGTTGGTTACTACCTACCTATGGACCCTAAGAAACAAACCGTCCTGAAAGCCTATGTATGTACATATTCTCAGCTTTCTGGCCTGAAGTGGGCACAATAAATGACCTGTTTAGGTCTTGCAGTACTTCTCACTACTTATAGGGGGATCCGCAATTCCCTCAAGTTCACTAGGAAGTAGTAATAATGCCATCTTACATTTATATCACAAAGTTTGAAACTTCTCTAAGTACTTTCAGTCACTTACCTGATCTGATCCTTAACTATCTAAAGAGACACACAGCTGTAGTTATTCATACAGAAACAGGCACTAACAAAGGCTTAAACTTTACACATACCAACTTAAGTTAGTGCAAAAACTATGGTTTTTGTTTTTTCAAAGTCTTATCAAGAGACTCATTTTCCTTTGTGTTGTAGGATAAACTTACCATAACCACAGAATCAGGCTCATAGGGTACATTGTAATTCTTGGCAATTTCAATCAGGTATCTCTCCACAAGGATTTTGGGTGGGGCTTCCACACTCAGTTTATGCATAAGCTGTAAGTAAAAGACGGAGGGTTTAGATATATCTACCTCCTTTCAAATTTAGTTCTTCTTACGAATAAAACTGAGAAAGAGGATTAGAGTAGTTAATCATTCTTTTTTCCAGAATCACAGGTACAACATGACTCATGTTTTTCACATTCTCTGGTTATAATATACTGATAAAAGACTAACGTTATGGACTTCAACATTTGTATTCAACCATCTCCCCACTTTATACTGTTACAGCTCACAAAGAGTCTAAAGAGGAGAGGAAGTAAACAACATTATGGTCAAGAGAGTGTGCAGGAAAAATGATTCCACTGCCAGCTACCCAGGCTTCATTATCAACCTTACTTAGCTCAGTCATTCAGTGGTACTAGAATCACTGCACGCAATAAAGTAAACTGCTCCCATGAAGGTACAATGGCATATGCATATAATTCTTAGTTCAAGGCCAGCCTGGGTAATTTAGCAAGATGTGGACTCAACAGAGGGAGAGGGGAGGGGTGGCACACACAGAGCATGGATGGATTGCAGACACAGAATAAGATGCTCATACACTGCTTCACATTTACCAAATATGTTCATTACCCTGTCATTAACAGTTCCAATCTGGTTGGTCCTACATAACTTGCCATATTCTTTGCTATATTTGGCACAGAGCTGATCAGCAACCTATAGAGAAGAAAGAATAGTAAATAAAAACCATTCCTGTACACTGCTTCAGGCTTCCTCACTGCCAATATCAAAATCACGCTTCATTACGATTCTCCCAAAAAATGAGGTCTATAAAATCTTAATTCATTAATTAATGAGTACAACTTTATTTATTACCCAACGAACAGCAACCAAATGCCTAACACTATTAAAAACATTTATATGCACTATAAATACAACAGTGAACAAAAATACTTCATAATCGTGTCTTAGAGTCTCTTACCAAAACAGCAAACACAGACAGTATATAACTGTGCTAAGTCCTACCAAGAAAAGGCATACCACACTATTAGCCTATAATTGGAGAGTTAGAACTGATCAGAATAGTTAGGTGAGCCTGCCTGAGGAATGTGAGGCTTTATCAAGACTTAAGAATGACTAGATGTTAAATAAATAAGGAGAGAAGAACATTCAAGGAAAACATAACATCATGTGCAAAGGCCTCCTGTAGATAAAACATGTTTGATGAAAATCAGGAGTATGCTAAGAGACAGAGACAGACATGTGAAGCCCAGCACTCAGGAAGCTGAGCCAGGAGGATCACTGCAAGTTTAAAACCAGCCTGGGCTACCCACATAGTTCAAGAACAATCTGAAAACTACATAGTGAGACCTTGTCTCAAAAACGAAACAAAAAAAAAAAAGGGGAGATCCAAACAACGCAAGGCCACATCATGATACCATGTTTTGTTTCTACTACAAGAACCAAAAGAAGGGGCCCAGGATATAGCTCAGCAACATGATGCCTGCCTGGCAAGAGAAAGGTCCTGAGCAGATTCCCAGCACCAAAAATCAATCAATCAATCCAAAAACGCTACTAAAGAGCTTTAAAGCAAGGCGTAGTGATTGGCTTAGATCTGTGATCTGAACAAAACTCATAGGTAATTCTGATGGCATCAACAGAGTAAGGAAGCCAAACTAAATGTAGGGAGAATGAAGCTGTAAGAATTAATGAAGGAGATAATAATGGTACTGTATGGTCCCCAAATCCTGGGAGCAGAACTTCTTACTGTATAACATGTGGACTATCACAAGTACCAAGTACTACAAATTTTCATTTGTTATTTGACTTAATAGGTGTTTTTTTGTTATATAAAGGGTTTAAATATTTTTATTACATTAACCTGTCATTCTTTGTTTATGGCTATAAGGTTCTATAACATACTTAGACTTTTTGTGGTGAGACTGATTTCAAATGAGTATGGGGGAGCTATAAATAAATCTGTATAAGAAGTGGTTATCTTTCCATCCTCTCATAAAACCTGGCACCTGTCTTGTCCTCTCTATTTCATCAGAATATAAGAGAGGTTACTAGGATTCTAGAGTCCACACATAGAAGAGAGCAAGGATATGCAATGGTAGCAGGAGAACTAAGTGTTACCTTTGGCTTCCTGCTCCAATGAGTCCTGAGAAATAATGATGGCCAGCTCATACCTTTACAGGTAGAAAACAGGAGGGAGTCTTCTCTGGAGAAAATAACCAAACCCAGGAAGGGAAAGCTAGCTTCTCAGTCTAAGAGAACTAGTTTCCTCCCTGGAAAGAACTGTGCAAGATTATCTAAAACCAGTGAGACTGCCAGGCATGGTGACACACACCTGTAATCCCAGCACTTGGGAGGCTGAGGCAGGAGGATCAGAGCAAATTCAAGACCAGCCTGAGGAGGAGCTGGAGAAAGAACTCAGAAGAATAAGTACTTCCCTGGCTAGCGCAAGGACCTGAGTTCAATCCCCAGTTTCGCAAAAAAAAAAAAAAAGACCAGCCTAGGCTACACAAGTGAGCTCAAGGCCAGTCTGAACTGCAGAGTGAGACCCTGTCTTAACAAGACTAAATAAATAAATAAATAAACAAACAAACAAATAAATAAAAACAGTGAGACAGCTCAGTGGCATAAGCGCCTATCTGATAAGCGCAAGGTCTTGAGTTCAACCCTGGTACCAAAAAAAAAAAAAAAAAAAAAAGATCATCTAACAATGAGTGCAGTTGGGAATATACCCCTACGCATGCACATAATAGGTTCCAATCAGCTTTTAATACTGTGTTCTTAAATACAAACCAGGAGTCAAAGATCACCAGATCTATGGAAAAGCTTCTTCTAATCACAGAACATGTTAAAAGACTTTAAAGAAATATGACCCAAAGAAGAAGTTTAAAAGAATGCACGACCAATATCTAACAGAAGGGGGCCAAGGAGATAGCTCAAGGGCACAAGTGCCTGCCTGGTAAGTGCAGGTCCTGAATTTGATCCCCAGTTCTGCAAAAAAATAAAAAATAAATCAAACAGAAGGGCTGGGGAGATAGCTCAGTGGTCTAAGCACCTGGCAAGTGCAAGGACCCAGGTTTGATCCCTGCTACTGCATGCCATGCTGGCCCGGAAACTGGGCATGGTGGCACACACCTATAATCCCGGCACTGGGAAGGCTGATAAAACAGGATCACTATAGGTCTGAGTTGTATAATGAGACCCTGTAACAAGTAATAAATAAAAGATTTTTTAAAAAATCAAACAGAAGACACTATAGCTATAAAGGACAAGGAAATCTCAGATGAATTATGAAATTAAAACAGACTATCCTAGACAATAAAACAAAAAGGTAGACTGGGTGTGGTGACACACATCTATAATCCCAGCTCTTAGATTATGGCCAGCTCAGCCTGCCTTGGGGGTGGGGCTGGTGCAGCATGTGGTGCCAGGAATTGAACCGTGGTCCCTGTGGTTGCCTAAGCTTTCCTAAGCAGGTGCTTTAGACCACTGAACCATTTTGCTGGCCCAATCCCAGTTCTTAGGAGGCTGGCTACAAACCGGCAGATCACAAGTCTGATCTAGCAGTGAGACCCTGAATACTCTGTAGACCCTTCCCTAAAAACACAAAAGAAAAAGAGAAAGTGAAAATGTAAATAGAAACCATCTCAACTGAATTTTTATCTTTGCAATAAGTACCTTAACTATATTTTGATAAATGATTTTCTTTTCAATCTTTATGTTTATTTGTTACAGGGTCTCACTATGCAGTTCGGACTCATAGTGATCCTCCTCTCGCAGCATTCCCAACACTGGGATTATAAGTGTGCACCACCACACCTAGTTCTGGTGGCCAGCACGGCATGCGGTACCATGGACCAAACGCAGCTCTTGCACCTACCAGGCAGGTACTTAGACCACCGATTTATCTCTCCAGCCCCTGATAAAGTTTTTTACATCTGTCTCTTACTCTAAGTAAGAGTATGGTGGGCGGCATTATTTGCTCACCACTCACTTTTTGGCTCTGTAACGTACCTAAGGCCTAAAAAAGAAAAAACAAATTCACAAAGCCTGTTTCAAAAGCACCATTAGGATACAAAAACCCTGGTCAAACACACAGAAGTGACCCACATTAATAAACCCTCCTAACACAGAAAAACTACAGAGGTCACTGACTGAGGTTGTACTCACTATTTTTAACTCGGCGACTTCTGACTGGAGTCGAGGAGCAGCCCATATTAGTGTAGACACAGATTCAGCCAGACCAGAATCTAGCTCTCTAATAAGAAAAAAAAACCTAATGTAACAATTCTTTTAAATAAACCAATGTAATATTAGCTATTCTGTACTTTTTTCCCTCTTGGACTATTTTGTAACTCACTGGAATCTCAAGATAACTCTAGACTTCTAAGCCATTTCTCAAACTAAGAAAGCCAATACCCAGGAAACAGTTAAACCAAGAGTCAAACTTAGGATTCTTGATTTCAGATTATTTTCTTTTCAACAGATTACTACACTGAGAACACACCTTCAAATGACTATTTGGAAAAAGACACTTGGGGATGCCGGGTGTGGTGGTGCACACCTATAATCCCAGGACTTGGGAGGCTTAGGCTGGTAGTTCGGAGTTCAAGGTCAGTCTGGGCTATGAAGTGAGCTCAAGGCCATCCTGAACTACACAGTGAGACCCTATCTCAAAAAAGTAAAAAAAAAAAAAAAAAAAAAAAAAAAAAAAAAAAAAAAAAAAAAAAAAGAAAAAAAGATACTTGGGGATAACAAATCGTCACTTTGTACACATGTACAAGGGGAAAAAAAGACCAATATTACTCCATTCTCTAGTTCCAGAAGTGATCTAAGTCTATGAATCAAAATATCTTACTTCATAGACTGAATGAGTCCAAACCGAGCCAGCAGCAGGTCGCAGTACAGCTCCAGGATCTCCATGGCCTCCACGAGGTAGTCCTCGCGGATGATGTGCTCCACGCGGATCCGTGCTCGTTCATCCTTCCCAGCGGCCAGATAATCAGCAATCTCCTTCCTTGCTTTCTGAGCCAGTTCCGCTACAGCAAAAAACCCCTTCTAGTCACATACCATTAGGGTACTAGGACCTACTCCAACAGAACTGGGTATGTGTACTATATCCTAACTTAGTGAGGGCAATCCTTTAGTAGTGTTCAGTGATACAGTTCACTATAGCACATGGGCCACAGATTTGCCACCAGTGCTAGCTCTTGCTGACTTTGCTCATCTACTTCCATTTCATCCACTCTCAATTACTCTAGAGTTATTACTGTGTATAAGGATGTAGTACTGGGCCAGGGAGATAGCTCAGCGGTCTAAAGTGCCTCCTTAGGCTACTGCAGGGACCGCGGCTCTATCCCTGGCAAAACACGCTGCGCCAGCCCCACCTCCAGGGCAGGCTGAGCAGGCCATAACATAAATAAATAAAGTTTAAAAAAAATATAAAGAATATAGTATTTAGCCTGACATTTCCAACTCAAGAGTCATATTACTATTCTATAGCAACAAAATAGTTATGCCTAGGTACTCAGAAGGGATTGATTACAGGGCACCCCACATACACCAAAATCCAAAGATGTGCAAGCCCCTTTAAATGTCATAGTATTTGCATATAACCATGCATATCCTGTATACTTAAGTCATCTCTAGGTTATTTATAACCATTAGTAGAAGGACTTTTCTTGGGGGGGAGGGGGGAAGGCTGGCTCAGGCTGCCTTAACGGTGGCTGGATAAGGCTTGTGGAGCTGGGGATCGAACCCCGGTCCCCTGCAACTGTTTGCCTGAACAGGTGCTGAAACAACTGAGCTAAGTTGCAGGCCCCCCCACAACCATTAGTAGAAGTATAAATGTGTTGTAATAAATTATTTTAGAAAAAACCCTGTACATATTTCAAATATAATTTTTACCTAAATATTTCTGAATGGCAAATAGTTGGGTAAATCAAAATGTAGGACCCA
>PVKN010010704.1:0-22364 GCA_004027915.1 Capromys pilorides
GAAGAGGAAGGACGGGGAGGGGGAGAGGGGAGAGGGAGGGGGAGGAGGAGGAGGGAGGGAAGAAGGGAGAAAAGGAAAGGTGGGAGAAGAGGAGGAGGAGAAGGAGAAAGAGAGAGAACACTTCCCCAAGATCAGATTCGAGGGCGACCCAGGGATTTGAAATTATGTTCTTAATCACTACACACCCCTTTTTCTTGATTCTCCTATGTCTAATTACATTACATAGTGTAAATAGCACATAAAACTGTATTTTATACAAACATACATACACAGCATAGTAAATAAACTATTCTTTCCACAGGGCAAAAAGAAGGTTCATCTAATGGCAACTCTCCAGGACTTTGTAGACACTGACACACTCAGCATGCAGTTCACAAGCCATATTATTGCAGATTCCTTCACCATCTCCTCATCATGATTGAGCCAAAGCCTTGAAATCTTTTGTCCATAATATAAATGCATCTAGTAAAGGATAACAAACAATCTATCCCTAAACATGCAACGAAGCAGTAAATAGAAATTGTAATCATTTTCATTATTGAAGTAATACTGGGATTTATCTTGTTCCAGAAAGAATGACCATACTTAAGAAATCAAGTAATAATAAATCAAGCAATGCTGGTGAGGTTTGCAAAGGAGAAGAACCCTTTCACATTGTTGGAAATTTAAACAAGTACAGCCACTATGAAAATCAGTATGGAGAATCCTCAAAAAATAAAAACTAAAAATTCCATTTGGGCCAGATATTCCCTTTCTAGGTATCTTTCTGGAAGAGTTATAAAGACATATTGCAGTGATACATACACACCCAGGTTTATAGCAGCACAATTCATACTAGCTAAGTCTTGGACGTGGCCTGTATATCCATCAATAGACAGATAAAGAAAATGTAGTATTTACTCACAGAGCAGCACTACTCTGCCAGAAAGAAAGGTATTCTTGAGTCATTTGTAGGAAATGGATGCACTTGGGGACCATAAAGTTACCTGAAATAGATCAAAGGCCCAAATCTAAATATTATGTGGTTTCTCTTATATGACAAACCAAAATATAAAGAAAGAACAAATTAAAAGATAGATAATAGGAAAAGAGGACAGAGATCTTTTGTAAATGGGAAGGGGACCAAGAGATGGAGAGAAGGGGAAAGAGGGAGGAAAATAGCAGATGTGTTTTGTCCAAGTAACAACTCCCCAGGCGAAAAGTGATCATTAACTGCCATGGGACGCACTGCAGCAACAGTTGAGACTGTCATGGTGGGGCGTGCTTGTAATCCCAGCGCTTGGGAGGGTGAAAACAGGAGAATCACTACGAGTCCGATCTCTATAGTGAGACTTTGTAGACCCCAAAGACTCTGTCTTAAATATATCAAGAAAGAAAGAAAGCGCTCATTACCTACTACAAATATGTACAAATAAAAAATAAAAATTGCATAAATGAAAGTAAAAAACCAAAAGCAAAAACAGAACTGCCTCGGGTGTCTCAGTCTTATCTCTATTGGTTTCCCTTGAACACCAGCAGGGCCAGTGTTCACGTGCGCTGTCCATCCCTCCTGAGGCGCCGGCATCTGTCGCCACTGCCTGAACCTTCTCTGAACACAGAGGTAGTCGTCTTGATGGCCGCTCGGTATTACCTGTGTTTCCTCCCTCTCTGAGCCCTGAAGTCAGGGGATGAGGCTGGGTAAATTCAGTAGGTTGCCTGTCCGGGATAAAGCCACACCACTTTGGCTTTGCGCCCTCTGCTGGCAACCCGGAGGGACCTCGAGTTGCAGCTCCCACACACGCGAGGAGCCCCTCGGTTCACAATCACGAGTTGTATTGGTTGCTGGATATTCAAAACTGTCCCCAGAGAATCACTCTTGATATCACTACGCGGGACAGGCGAGACTGAGAGTGGACAAATCACTACGACCACAGGTAACCCGGTGGGCAGAGAGATCTGCTCCAGTCACCCTGAGGAGTGGACGTAGGAACAAGCCCAAACCAAAACCTGCTCATCTCCACACATCGGGTCTTCATGCCATCGCAGCTGCTCTGGCCTTATCCGTGGGTGAAACTCTAACCACATCGAGCTTCCCAGTTCGAACACCTTTAAAGAAACCACGGCGGAAAGCTGAAGGAAAGGAATGAGAAATTAATGAACATGTGTCGTGTCTGTAGGCCAGCTCCTCACCGGGCATGGATTTGTCATTTAAATGCGTAGATGAATGTGCATGATGGACGTGGGTGATTATGTGTGCCCATTTGCGTTGCTTGTGATTAGCCAAAAAGGCAGGAGTGCTGCATGCCAGAAGAGGAGCACAGCAAGCCACGCAGGTGTCAGGGCAGCCCTTCCGAGGTTGCCGCATTTCAGGAGCATTGGAGCTATGACGAAGACCACGCCAACTGAAAGGCAGTGGCAGTGGACCGCGGACCTGAATCACGTGGATCACAGACTTCACGTGAGCTCCAGAGCATCTTTCAGCGAACTTCTGGTACCCTCCGCCCCAGGGATATAAAGAGCCCTGGCTTCTGGGTGTGGATGGCCTGGCCCTGATCAGGAGACAGGGACCAGGCCGGTCTGGTGGACTCTTCCTTCACTCCGCCTCGGTGCTTCGCTTTGGTGCTCGGTGCTTGGTGCTGGCTACTCAGTGCTCGGTGTCAGAACCCAGGTGGTACAAGTGCTCAAAGCCCTCACACCCTCCTTTCTGGGGCACTCAAAGCAGGGAGATTAGGCCCTAGATTTGCTCACTAGACAGCGGGCCTTGCTTCTGGCAGTAACGCACGATGGCCTTAGGCCAGGCAGAGCCCGAGGTGCAGTGGGTGGGTACAATCCGTGGCTGCGTGTCCCAGCCACAGACAGAGATGTGCGCCGCTATACATTGGGCGTGTGTTCTCGGACTCTGCCTGCAGCCACTGCCCTACAGGAGGTGCGATTCTGCACATGCTCACACGAGTGTGTGTGTGCGCGCACGCACATACACACACACACACACACACACACACACACAGTCTCGGGGTCCAGGGTCCTGGTTCAGGCTGCCAGGCTGCGGGGGACTGGCACGTGGCCTGAACTACTGCCAATGTAACAGCTTGCAGAGGGGTGTAGATTCCACCATTGTGAGGCTGACACTTGAGGTTCAAGCCTCGGATGACTGGGATCACACTGTGCCCAGGCTCCTTGCCCCATCACTCTCTCCTAGCTCCTGGGTGCTGTGATCTGTGCCCCACTCACAGACAGAGGCTGCCCCCATCTTGCCCTGGGGGTCCCCGGGATCCTGGGAGCCAGGACCTTACTGGGCTGCAGGTGGCGTTTGCACTTTCAGTGCAGCTTCATGAGAGCCTCCTGATGTCTGTGTCCTTCCGGTCGGTCTTCAACAAATAAAATTAATCAAGCTGTGGGGTAGTCCAAAGTTTCTTCATTACAGAGTAATAAACAATATTTCACTTTCTACAGGAAAACTCTATGATTTTAAGCAAAAACTGTTCTGTGAGAAGGTTTGGGTTAAGGACTAGGCTTGCTGGTGTTGTGCTATGGGGCAGTACAGAGAAGAATGAAGCTCAGTGGCAAGTGTGTACGTGGTATAACCCAGGCCCTGGCCTCTCTCCTGCCTCCCAGGTCTGAGAAAAAGCCTAGAACAAATAACATTCAAATATGGATACCTCAAGGGAATTGCTTTGAAATGTATTACACTTTATTGAGTCTTTGAAAATGTTAATATTTCACCAAAAATGAAATCTTAGGAATAGCTCTTGGACCTATTTCCAAGAGCTTGGACTGCCTGCGGGGAATTTGTCATGGGGCAACAGACTGGCTTTGCTTTTGTCACCTTCTCCTTGCACACCAGCATCACATGTCTTGGATAGAAGGATTTGCTTAGCATCCTTGGGCTCTTGGGAACTTCTGTGCAGGTCTCTGCTTTCCCATGTTTTCCCTAGCATGAGAGGAGTCCAGCTGTAGCTGGATTGGGCTGTGGAAGCCAGCAGAGGGTCAAGGTGGTATTTCCATCAACTTTGGGAAGGAAGGACTGGGTTGCAGTGTGGCCACATGGGTTACCTGTTGCCTCTGTAGTGAATCACCATAGGCTACAGCTGAAACAGGAATCTGTGGTGGCGTGGCTCTCAGTTCTCAAGGTCAGATGCTTGAGGGAGTCTTACTGGGTGGAACTCAAGGTGTCCCACCGTGTTTCTACTTGGGGCTTAGAGAAGGATCCGATTCCCTTCCTATCCCAGCTAAAGGTGCTGCCTGCATTCTTAGGCTAGTGCCCCATTCCTCAGTATTCAAGCTGCATCACTCCAACATCTACTTCTGTTGTCCCTTCTCCCCCCGACCTCTGTAACTCTTGTGAGGACCCTATGGACACACTCGGCCCACTAGGAGACCCAGAATAAGCTTTGCATCTTAACACCCTGAAACATCTGGTAGGTTTTTTTCCCTGAGATAAAGTAGCACTCATAGTTTCCAGGGATCAGGCACTGTTACCCACAATGCAAAGAAGCAGAGTCCAGTAGAAGAAGGGAAGTTATTATGGACCTTGGCTCAGGAGCAATGGATTTTTCACCTAGTGCTATGTCATGACAGGAGAAGAAAGAATACGTTGCAGTTTGGTCTCTTAGGGGCCGGGGGCTCCTTGGAATGGTCGACTATTAAAACAGACACAATTCTAGAGGCTTAGGAAGCGGCAAGATGCCATCTAAAATTTCCATGCCTGCTTTGTAAATGAATGTATTCCTGTTACAGAGCTGAAGTCACAGTCTGAGCAAAGCCACTGCTTGTCAGGAGCTGCACAGCTCTGCCGGGCCCCCAGCTCCCTGCTCTGGCTTTCCCATGGCCCTGATTTTCACACAGAAGAGAAGACACTGGCTGTCTTCTAGCTCTAGAAGGCAGAGTAGGCATTTGCCCAGGGGACAAGACAAGCTTGGAACCCTCACCAGATGAAAAACTAATTGAAGGACACAAGACCGTGAAGTGTCTGGCATGCCTGGTGGGCAGTTCAGGGCTCTACATGCTGGCGACACTGACAGAGAAAGGCTGTTCAAAAGTCTCCCTGCTGGTTTTACCTACTTGGAATTTTTCTCCTTCAGTAGACCTTTTATGCACCATCATTTGAATTATCTTTCTGAAACACAGATGCAAGCACAGCATGCCTTTCCCTCCATCAAGTGCTCAGTCCTGAGGCTTTAGCCTGGCATCTAGACAGTGCCAACCCCCCACTTACTTTCCTTGCCTGTAAAGTAGGGACCATCTAGGTGTACAAATCGCAGGCTACTGTGAGAACCCTTAGAGGACAAACGCAGGTCGGACACGCCCTTGACCAAAGTCCGTGCTTTGAAATGAGTGATCAGTTGTGCTGTCACCTCCCCATGTATCATCTGGGTAAGTCTGGAGGAGCAGACAGGTAGCAGAACAATCTTCGGTAGAAAGCAGTAAAAAAGCATTAAGCTATCACCAAAAGCACTTTAAGTCAAATGAATTGTGAGGGGACATGTGAGGGGTGTTTTTTCTATTGTCTTGATTTGGTTTTGCTCTTTTTCCTTTTGTTACCTGTCTCCAACAACACATTTCCCAGTAGTCAATAATTAGTACATGTTGACTGAACTGTCATTGAGCAAAGCAAAGTCTGCAGTAACCAGTGCTGGCATCTTGGAGTCCTCTGGCTCCTTGCTTCAGAATTGCCTAGGTCTAATCTCCATAAGACACATAAAAGATGCCACCTTTACAAGCAAGGGCACAGGAGAAGGCTTTTCCTGGCAGGACACAAACAGTTCCCTGTTTTCTAGCATTTATGGGGAGATAAGCCTGAGTAACTTCCACCTCCTCCATTCCCTCTCACAGTCCAGCTGACGGGGAAGCAGAAAATCTGGGCAAAGCAGCACTCACTGCAAGGCTCAACTCTGCCCACAGAGCAAAGCCACCAAAGGGGATTTTGCTTTTGGAAATTGTTCCCACTTTTGTTATCTGTATTTCTTGTGTTTCAAGTTTTTTGGATCAAAATCACTTCTCATAATGCATAGACCTATGAGATTTTAGTTGTTTATGCCTGTTTTTCTCACTGTAAAAACCATATTTGTATTAGACAACAGAAAATAGAGATAATGAAGAAAAAAGCATTCAAAATCTATAGCTCCATCACATAGACATTTTCTTTGCCTTGTAAAAATATTAGACACTTCACATGGTTATGAGGTTGACTGCTAATTTTCAATAGTGTCACTTCTTTCATATACTCATGAAGAAAACACTAAGGAATGACTGCATTGCATTTTTGATAGTGGGGAAACACTTTTGTCCCCATTTTACATATAGGAAACTGAACCCCAGAATAATAGAACAGTTTTCCCTGGCCACAGAATGCAAACATGGGAAACTATGTTATTATAGACAGCTAAATAAGGTTGAAATACTATAGGGAGTCTAAGCCCTCTGGGGAATTAGTATAGAGGATGAGAACACATTACCACTGCAGCCAGAGGTGCTTCTGCTGGAAGCCATGCCTTAAGATAAAGAGAGTGAACAGGCCTACATGCATCTCCAAGGCATAAGAGCATTGGTATCACCTGGTCCAATAAAACTAGATAAACATCTGTCAGCTCAGTAGGTGATCAAAATTCCCCTGATTCATCCCTTCCTAAAGAAGGTGTTTGTTCTTCCCATGTACACTTGCTGCATGACTCACTTCCACGTTGGATCCATGTTACCTAAATGGGTAGACTATGTAATCATTTTGTTTGATCCTAGTTTTGACCCATGTTATACCTACCTTGTAATTTTGCTCTATAAAACTTTCTTTGAGAAAGGGGCTCATTGGCAACAGGAGATGCTCCTGTCTCTCTGGAACCATCTCTTTCAATAAATATTTCCTAGTCTTAACCTCCACTGTTTCTTAGGATTCATTCTTCAATTTTGGGCAACATGAGCTCAGCATATCTGATGCCTAGCAGATTGAGAGATATTTATTCCTCTATGTCACTGTTCTCTGGCATTCATATACTATGGCCCAAAGGCCCCCTATAAACACCTGAAAAACTGACTTCTATTATGATAATATTGACAGAGGGACATTTTAGAAGCAGTTAGATGATGTGGCCCTATTTTTATGGGTATATTAATTCCATTATCCCTCTCTGGAGTGGCTTAGTTACAAGGAGAGTGTGCTATGAAAATAAGTCTACTCTTGTTTTCTCTTGCTTACAGCCCTAGATCTCACCAGGTGATTCTTTCTTCCATATTATGACACAGCCTTATCCAGCCAGATGTGTCAGTGCACAACGATAAACTCAGCACTCTAGAAGACTGAGGCAGGAGGATCACAAATTCAAGCCCAATCTGGGCATCTTAGAGATGCAGCAAGATTCTATTCCAAAATAATTCTTTTTTTAAAGGGAGAAAGAGGATGTAGTTAAGTGTGAAGGCCCTGTGTTCAACCTCTTGTGCAAATATACTCCCTCAACCTTACACTTCCAAACCTCTACAACCCCATGAAAAATTTCCTTGTATAAATAACCCCTCCTATTCTAGCAATATAAAATAGACCAAGACACACCCTTGGGTTAAGTCTCTTTGTCTGTGTGATTTTTTTCTTTTTTTTTTTTTACTCAGGACCTTGCATTTTCCCAGAAGACAGACATGTAAGCCACTGAGCTATCTCCCTGGCTCAGTGTGTGATCTTTATAGTCTCCTGAATATTTCTTTATTGGAAATATTATGCATTTATACTAGTTTATAAATAATATTATAATGGGCTCCAGCATGGCTCCTTGCTCAGAACCAGAACCTCATGAGTAAATACAGTATTCCTTTCTTTCCCTGTCCTTGGAGATTTATCATTACAACACACATCATCTGCAAGAGCATGGTAATTAAATCTGCAAATCACAGGCAACAACTTAAGAGCAAGACCAGAAAGCCACGAATTCTCCATGCAGAGCCTCAAACAAGCTGTCTGGGGCACAGACAGCTTGTTAAAATGATTTAACATGAAAAATACCAGCAGTATTTTTTACTCAGTGTAGCAACTAAAATAAAAATGATGAAACCACAATGTTTACCAACTACTGTATCTAGAGTACAAAGTACAAAGGACAAGTGATAATTGGGAGCCTGGCTTAACTGCTGGTACAGCAGAGAAACAAGCTGCAGATGTAGCAGATTTAGTATGTCCTATGCTGTGATCATACGACACCACAGACTGGGCAACTTACAGTGAATGGAAATTCCTTTGGCCCATTCTGGAAGCTAGGAAATCTATGCTTCAGGGTTGCATCTGCTGAGGGCTTCATACTGCAGCCTGACATGGTAGCAGCACCACTTGTGTGTGGGGAGAGCAAGACAGAGGCCACCTCTCTGTAGGAACCTCTTCCCAGGAGAATGAGAATGAGCCCACACGTGTGTCACTAAAGGGCAGTAACCTGCGTTGAAACCAAAGTCATCATGACCTGGACCTTTTGTAAAGTCCTCACCTCTTCACTTTGAGTCTTTGGGGACTACAGAGGGAGGAGTTAGACAAGGCCAGAGTAACCCTGTCAATATTCGCTTCTTCTCTGAGGTAGACCCAGCTCCCGCAGTGATGTCCCATGAACATGAAAGGAAGCAGTCACTTACCAGAGTTAGAGCAATTAACTCTCCCTCACCACCTATAAAGACTAACCAGTCTGTTTTTCTAGCAATTCTGGAGGTAACTATAGGCACTGTCGGGAAACATAAAATAAAGCAGTGTATATTTACCTCCATTATCAGAACAGCTATTAGCCTGGCTGTGAATATTCACTTATCTCCCTATTTTGAATCAGCAATAAAAACCAAATGAATAAATAAATAAATAAATAAATAAATAACAGAATAAAACAAAAGAGAAACAACAGGAATCAGGTAGATATTGTTCTTCAAGGGGAAGGGGCCCAGAGATAGGGGAGTAGAAGAGAAAGGGGATGTGAAAAGGAAGTCAACATATATTATCTTCATGTCCCAGCTCCACATAAGGAACCAGACTAGTATGTACTGTAGTCATGGAAAAATAAATATAAAAATTGAAAAATAAAAACAAAAAGAAAGTAAAAGTTGTACATGGTAGCACAGGCCTATAATACCAGCACTCGGGAGATTGAGACAGGACTGCTGTGCATTTGAGATCACCCTAAGTTACATAGTGAGTCCAGAGTTCAAGCCATGCCGAACTAAACTAAATGGCAAGATCCTATTCCAAAAAAAAAAGGAAAAGAAAGAAGAGTGGGCCCTAGTGTATGACCCTCAGATCATTGGGGAAATATGAGCTCTGAAGAAAGGAAGGACATTCACAGTGTCCCCTGTGTTAACGTTTATAAGAGGGTTGTCATAGAAGAATAAGCTACTCACCCCCAGCTTCTTTGTGTCCTTGTTATGCCATCTGACCCCCACCTACCTGCTGCCTCTCTCTCTCTCTCTCTCTCTCTCTCTCTCTCTCTCTCTCTGTCTCCATGTCCACCATGTACCACCTATAATTAGGTGATGTAACCCAGGGCCCTCATCACAGCCAGCACAGTCCTGATGGACTTTGAACCTTTAAAACCTCTTTTATTAAATAAGCAAACTATAACATTAAATGAAAATGCAAAACTCTCAGAATAAATGTTAATGTATTGGATTCTTAATGTCTTCTTTTTTAAAAAAAAATTATTTATTTATTTTTGCGGGACCAGAGATAGAACTCAGGACCCTGCACTTGCCAGGCAGGCACTTGTGCCCCTGAGCTATCTTCCCAGCCCCTTAATGTCTTCTTATGTTTCATTGTAAATCTAATCTTGACCCTTCCCTAAAAAATAAATAAATAAATAAATAAATAAATAAATAAATCTAATCCTGAGATTCTTGCCAATTAAAATTTCCTATCTTTGTTTTCTCTTGACATTTTTATCCTAATGGTGGGCTTCCTGCTTTTCTTGGTGCCCAATGAATACAACCGTTAGAAATGGATTTTAAAACAGGCCATTTTCAGTGGTGCATTTGACTTAGGATATCAAAAAGTCACACCTTGTCAAATGTGTCAAGTACTGTTAATATTTTATTGACACAAGTAAAAGTAATTTTAAACTTAAATAAATAAATCTCTTTTCTTTGTAGGTTACATAGCCCTGGATATTTTACTATAATAATGGAAAACAAACTAGTACAGTTTCCATTTTACAACTTGATCACACCTAGGGAGAGTGAACAATCCTTTTCAATTGTTCCAGTAAAAACTCTAGGGCATGTTCCGGACTTGCCTAGACTCAGGGCAGTTACCACACCCTAATGTCAGCCAGTAGCAAAAAACTTGTGAAGTAGGAAGGAACTGAGAAATGGCTTGTGCTTCCTGAATACCTTGAGCCAGTTGCAAGCAATCTAAGGTGAAAAAGAAAGGAGACAGGAGAAGGAGAAAAGGGCAGCAGATAAGCAGTCTCTGAGAGGCTGACCCACTGGTGGCCTTGCACTGTAGAGCAGGCAAACTCTGGGGCTCAGACATCTTTTGCCCTTGGGCACAGAGTTATTACATCAGAAGAGAGCATTGTAGGGAACCAGAAGCAGTGATTCTGTGAGAACACATTCTTTGGGCAGGCTAGAGAAGAGTAGAGCTGCTGTCCTAGCTGCCGCCCTTTCACTCTTCTCAAGGTGGAGTAGGTTCACACAACCTAGGCTCCCCTCACTGCAGAGAAGTGTAGCCTGAGTCCTGTGTCTGCTGTATGAGTTGTTCTCTTGAGGAATTGATCCCATTGTACAGAACTGGCAAGCAGGAAACTGTAAAACCAGAGTATAGGTAAGCGCTTCATGCAACTAGAGACCCTCTGAAAAATAAGACAGACTATCTGCTGGAACAGAAAAGGGGAAATAGTTATCGATGTACTTCTGCTCCTCATGGGCAGCAACAGAGTGATACTGCATCAGACAGGGACTGAGAGCTGGTGAGCTGAGGTGAGGATGCCAGGGCACACACACAAACACTGGGGACAGTGGGTAGAAGTGGGAAGCACCCTGGATTTCACTGCTCAGGGAGCCTGAATGTCAAAATGAGGATTAGAGGACAAGTGAAATGTAACCACCAGTGCTTTTATGTCTACTGTATGTGACTTTACTCATCCTATTTTCTTTTATTTCATTTTAATTACTCCATATCTGTAGTATAGAATGATTTAATTCATCACAGGGAATTGAACATGTACACAATATGTCTTCATTGCCACCCCCCCCCCTTCTGTCCCTTCTTGTCCTTCCATCTCCTGGTCCCCTGAGGGCCTTTTCAAAAAGATTCTCCCACTTCTCCAAGGATTGTTTCTTGAAAGGTCTTGAAGGCTGCAGAAAGATCTAGCATTGAACTCTTAAAAATGGTCTGGAAAAACACTTGCTCAAAAAAAAGAATAAATTCATTCCTTGTGCCAGGCGTTACTACACTAAAACATCTCAGTTTTTCTTTATGGAGATTTCATGGATTCAAGCAGCACGTTAAGGAGAAAATAACAAAAACAAATGATCTCAGTGGCCTTATTCCCAAGAGTACAGTTCTGCGGTCTATAGACGCCTGCTGTTTCTTGGCATGCTTTGCTCTTCCGTCAGTTCCTGCAGGAAGCTGGAGTCTGACTCTCCCTGAAAAGTCTCAGTTACGTCAGGTTTGAGGAGATCTGAAAATCATTACTGCAAATGCCTTCTGGTTTTCTTCAGTTACAAGAAATAGATGAGAGATCTGGACCTCATGATTAGTTCTGAAGGCAAACTGCTTAGTCCCAGGAAACAGGATGTACAATCAAATAGTTTGGGATTTTCATACCTGAGTAATTTAAACCCTGAATTTCCTTTCAAAAGTTAGAAAAAAGGCATGCCTGTTAGCTAATTTCATTTCAGTGCCAGATGAAATTTAGAGAGACACACTTTTGAAGCATTTTACTTTAGAATAATTTTAAATTCACAAAAGTTATGAAATAGTAGTGTCTGAGACCCCTTCACTCATTGTCCTTCATAGTGAGCACTTTGCATTCTTGTGTTCCCTTTGTTAAATCCAAAATGCCAACATTGGCACATGGTTTCTGACTATACCACAGACTTCATCTGGGTCTCCACAGTTTTCCTACTTCTGTTCTCTTTCCAGGGTCCAAGGCACAGCACCATTCTTCAGTCAGTTATCAGGTCTGTTTCTTTAGGGCTGTGATCATTCCTCAGCCGTTCCTTGCTTTTTATGAACTTGACATTTGTGACAAATATTGTTCAGCTAATTAATAACTTTTGCTTTGTATTTGAAGAATTTTTTCCATGATTAGACTGGGATTACAAATTTTGAGATTTAAAACTAAAGAAGCCTTCTTCCCAGCCATAATGATAGATGCATGACATTCATGATGGTGTGAGCTTCTATCCATCATGATAGTCTGGCAGTTTTCTCTGTGGGAAAGTTACCATTTTTTTTATAACTGGGTACTTGAAGAAAATATAACAAGCTATACTGATATGAGAGTAGAGAGTTAAGCTGCTGGTGAAATAAAATTCAAGAGAAGTATGACCACTTGCTTTGCTTCATTTTGTAATAGGAAATTTGAAAGATTCAACTGAGGAGGGGCCCAATTAGCAAACAGATTTTAAAAATCATCTCACTCCTGAAATTATTGATCATGTAATACAGTTATTAAAATCATCTCTAATGACCAAGAGCCATGTTTCTCTGGATTTGATTCCCAAGTATAAGCATATACAGCGGTAGAGAAGTTATTTAATCTCTTCACATCTCAGTGTCTTCATTTCTAAACTTAAATTTTGACAAACATAATAATACTATGCACTTGACGTGTCGTTTGGAAGACTGATGAGGCAGTGTTTGTGAAGTGCTCAGAAAATTATAAAAGAAATGCTCTATGGCTTGGGGTGGATGCAGAGGCTAGTGACCTGCCTAGGTCATTAGGGTATGTTGACACTAAACCATGGACAGGGCAGGTTTTATATCAAGAGCCTATAATTCAGTGGTCTCTGGTCTTATCTGAAGAAAGGAACAGATACTATGTATGATATTTTTTCCATGGACAGGGATAGAAAACAGGATGGTTCCAGAATCATTCAAACACATTATCTTGATTGGGCACTTTATTATACTGTAATATATGATAATTCTAACACTCATAAAGTAGAAACAGTGAGAACCCTGAGCTTGTTTTCCTATTACTTGAGAGCTCATCTGGGTTTACTAGAGACAGTGACCCTCAAAGTATGTTGTTTATATCTAGTCTATTCTATATTCTTATTGTGGCCTGTCACTAGCTGCCATGTGTCACTTGCCATCCACTAGTAGGGTTTTGGCATGAGTCTGTGAGCAATTGATTGTTACAGTCTCTGTGCAGTCAGACCTCTCTGATAATGTCCATCTATATTTGCAGCCACTCCTCAGTGCTAGCGTCATTGTTTCAGTTCCACCTCAGATCAACAGATGTTAATCAGTGGTCCCTAGACTGTGCAGTTCACAGCAGGATCTGTGCTCCTATGAGACTCTAATGTGGCCCTAATCTGACTCAGCAAGCAGTAATGCTGACCATGGGGAGCAACTGTAAATGCAGGTGAGCTTCGCTCCCTGGCCTATTGGTTGCCTCCCTCTGAGCAGCTCCATTCTTAATGGGCCATGGATGAATACAGATTAAATTGACTGCAGGAAATAAAACTTACTGTCATATTTCTGAGTATTTTCCCATCAAATCTAAAAGTGAGGAAAAGTAACCAGAAAAATTCTGAATTATTCATGAGTTAGTCATCTATTTTATAAGCTTGAGATTATTTTTTATTTCCTCCTGCATGACACAGACTTTAATCTCTCTTTAATTTTCCTGGTTTCTGTCTCAGAATCATAATGAATACTAAAATATTTCTAGCGATGGTCATCTGTTTTGTACATCTCTGCCACTAAATAAGATTCGTAATCTTACTCAAGCTCTTACAGGTGAAGTGACTGAAAGTAGGGCAAAAAATAATATGATGTTTCTCATCTCAACAGTTTAAAAACTCTTCCAAGTACATTTGCCAGAGGTGATGCTCTCATGTGCGTTTTCCTTTCTGAAAGCTATAAACATTTCACTTTATATTCTGACCCTTTTGAATACACAGGTCCACAGCATTTACTTGCTATAGCTTGAAGCTGTGGAAGACACTTGCAATATTGTTGTTTCCAATTTTTCCAGGGTGGTGCCTTTCTGGTATCCTTCCTGTCAAGGACTGCAGTAATCCTGGAGCTGTGAGAGAGGAAAGTATTGAAAACACCTGCAGCACACATCCTACCCAACAGTAGTTAGGGCCTCACCGGAGGCCTATTCACCTGTCTGCTCCTGCCAAGGTCACTGTGAGAACAGCCAGGTCCCCAAGGCATCCTGGACAATAGAACTCCAGTGTCCAAATGAACATTCTTCCACTGGGGTCAGATCCCATGTCACAGAGACCTCCACTTTGCACTGTCTAGGGTTGGGGAGGGCTGGATGGGGTGCTGGATACAGAACGTGAAGAGAAAAATAGGGAAACGAGTCAGTTTCTGCTCTCTGCTGCGCTGTCCACAGGAAACCTCTCCATTTCATTTAACAGACATTTTTAAGGTGCTTTGTCTGAGCCTACTGTTTGCAAATGTTGACATTCTCCACAGGGTCATTGGTGAGGCGCAGGGCAGGGCTACAGGATCCCCTGTGGGAGGGAAGGCTAGGGCCTGGGCAGCAAAGAGTCAGTTCAGCTTCCAAGCCCTTGGGCAGCCTGGTTTATGACACTTCTCTAGAAGCACAAGTGTCAGGTCAGGTCATGATACTCTGGAACTCTTTGGCAGAAAGCAGAGGCCTTTCTACGAAGGAGGGCACCCAGCTAGGCCACAAAAGTCTTGTGTTAAGGGTCATGGGGTTCTATCCCGAGGGTCCCCCGGGCTCTGCTACAGCAGAGGACTGAGAAGAAAGAGTGAAGGACGGGCAGGAAGCTAACTCCCTCTGGCCTCGCACTGCTCCTCCCCTCCCTTTTCTTTGCCCCCCAGTATTCTCCTCCAGGCTCTCTCCTCCAGCCTCAAGCATAGCACTCCATAGGCTGTCAGAGTCCCCATGCCTTGGTCAGCCTTCTTCCCTGGGCCTTAGGCCTAGCAGACCAGCATGACCCTCCCAGGCCCCAGATCAGAGGAAGGACAAGGCCTGTGCCTCTCCACACCCAGATCCCGGACCAGCAATCCCTTGTCTCCATTTCCTGGCAACCAAGACACCCTTGCAGACAAGGGCGCAGGTGCCAGGGCTCCACTAGCAGTGAGGACTCTCGGAACACACATGTGGAACGGGGCACCAGGTACCAGGACTGGCACCATGCGTGCACCCTTCTTCTCTAGTCTCCTGCCCCATGTCCCTCAGCTGCCATATGCACGCTGCACCCCTAGAGTGCCCACAATGTGAGTGGTGGCCCCAAGACCCCACTGCTTGCACCCAAAGTCATGTGAATACCTACTCCAGCCCGACTGGCCCCTGAACCACCCCAGATTCCACAATCCCACTTGCAGCCCTGTTCCCTGCGGGCCATACTTGCCTTGGGCAGCACAAGGCTTGTCAACATTGAAGGCTGGAACAGTGCAGAGGATACAGAGCCATGTGCATAAATCTCACCAGGAAACAGAGGTGCAGCTGAGGGACAGATGGGGTTGTTCTCCCCATAACTGACCTAACAACCAAGGTATCTTTACAGCTCTCTCCTGACACCTGTCCCCCAGCTCCACCAACCTGATTGCCTCAGTGCACATAGTGCTGTTGTGTCTGGAGCACTCTATTTGCTGAAAAACACTCCTGCTGGTTCCCTCTGCGGCCTACAGATGGGAAGATGTGAGCCGAAAAGCAGGCTTCAATTCTAGTGGCAACAGTAAAGACTTCAGTGACCATACTGAGTCCATATGTAGGTTCTCACGACCTCTTAGACATGGATCTCAGGGTAAAAGTCCTTCTCTGGAACTTGCAGAACAAATGAAGCAGTGTGTACTGCGCAATAGAAGATGCTCAAAGTCCCAGTGCAGAGGGACAAATGTGGAGCTGGTTCTGGCTGTCAGACTGCCATCCAGGATCACAGTAAACACTTGAGACCCCAACAGGCCTCTGTATCAAGACAGCTTATCTATAGTCAGAGTTCAACTTACACAGGCAGCAGCTACTATAACTGACTGGAGACCCTGAGGAGACTGTCAAAGTTCTCTTGGGGCTAGGTGGGCAGCTCCAGGCATGCTGGGCCTCACCTCATCTCCCAGTCATTCTCTCCTCACAGCAACTCCAGCACAGCAGGGGAAGGAGAGCACAGGGCTGACTGTTTCTGCTGGGGACCTGCCTTCTTCGGGAATGCAGAGGAACAGCTGCTGAGGCACCAGGCTGGCCTTGGCACATTGGAGGATTTCCGATGAGAGTACTTCTATTTATGTATTGTTTCAAAGATCCTATGTTAATATTTAATTTGTGAAATAATTGAGGGTGTGAAGCTACATGTACACTGCATTTATTGTTTGTTTTGTCAAAACCTAGCTTTCAGGGTGACAATTCCTGTCCAACTAGAAAGTACATATTGGCCAGCTGCTGTGTTAATGTTGCTGAGGCACCACAGTTGCTGCCTCAAGAGAGGGCCAGGGTCCTTAGTCCCGGACAAGTGACATCATGTTCAGAGTCAGAGAATGGTATGCATCTGTTTCTGTCACTGCTTGGAAGGATGTAAGGATGTCAGCTCTTATTCATGGAAATGGTTTTGCAGTATGTGGTCAACTTTCCTCATATTTGTGCTTTGAGACTGCGCACATTCCAGATGTCATTTGGATACTGAATGTCTTTTTTGTAAGCCATGAGGGTTGATTTTGCTGTGTCTCTGTGCCTTATATCTAAGTATTCATTGATATTTCTACAAAGGACATGAATATGAAAATAAAATATTTAAGGATAAACAATATATCTTTTACTTCCTAAAGGGACAAAGTGTTGGCTTTTCTGGGTAATCTAATGACTGGCATCAGTGTTTCTCAACTTGGTTATTTTCCTTCTGGATATTCCATTTGATCCATGGATAAATTAAGTGGTGAGTCATGCTGAATTTCATGGGATGGTCATGCTTACTGTGTACAGCTCTCATAAAAGAAAGCTTTTTGAAATATGACAGAAATTAAATAATGATGGCTCAGAAAAATCTGTCCTTACCATTGGTTTACGGGCCAACTCCGTGGACTTGTTTCGGTCTGTATTGTAGTTTTCACTCCAAATTGGTTAGACTTTGGAATTCTAAAGTAGTCTCCTATTGGGTGTGTTGTGGAAGGGAGAGGTGGTAATCATGGGGGAAGGAAGTATGGAAAGAATACTATGTGACATACCACAGCCTCATCAGCAGGAAACAGCAATGGCAGTGAGGGCTGAGGTTTCCTGAGCAATTACTGACAAAGGGCATGGAGGAGAAGAAAATATGGCTTAGGAGTCCCTCTTTTTGAGGTCTTTTCAGATATTCTCTTAGACCATTCAAAAATAACTTGAAGACATGGAGGTGGGCAGACCTCAACAGTACAGTAGGAACAACCCAGAGAAAGACATGGTAGTATTTCTCTTTTATCTGCCTATGCATAGAAATGATAAGGAGAAGAATTGAACCTGCCTTCATCATTAACCCCATACTTCCTCTCCTCTCCACTACCTTATGAGCTCATCAGTCAGTCACAGTGGCAGCAGCTTCTCAGTTTAAGTTCCCCTGCTCTTCTGCTTCCCTTTCTGAGGACTTTCTGCACCTGAGGATGAGGGAGGAAGCTTGGCAGAGAGAGGCTGCATTTGCTCAAGCCACAGGCAAGATGGTTCATGATTAGTGTCCTCAAGAAGGCACAGAAGTTAGTAGAGGAAAACTATCTTTTCAGGCCCCTGACTGAACAGAGCTGTACATTTCTATCTCTGTCTTTCTATATTGGTTGACTTTTGCATGAGGTGTCAAGTTCTATGGGCAACCATTTTCTCTCGCACTTTTTGTTGAAAAGGTTGACTTTCCCCAGTGTATTTCTGACACCTTTATTTAGAATCAGCTGATGTATAGATGGCTGGATTTATTTCTGAAATCTCCATTTTGTTCCACTGGTCAGTGTGTCTGTTTCTATGCTAGTGCCACACTGTTTTCTGTTGCTATGGCTTTGTATCATGTCTTGAAATCAAGTACTCTAGTGCCTCACTCTTCTTTCTTTTAGCTCAGAATTATTTAGGCTATTTAAGGTCTGTGCTGCCAAATGAATTTTAGGATTGTTTTTCCTTGTTCTGTGAAAAATGACTCTACTATCTTGGTAGAGGTTGGGTTGAGTCTGTAGATCATTTGGAGGGGTGTGGACATTTTAAAAAATATTAATTCTTTTGATCCATGAACATCAAAGGTCTTTCCAATGTGTATGTCATCTTCAATTTCTTTCATCAGCGTTTACAATTTCTGTTGTAGAAGCCTTTTACTTCCTTGATTACACTTTGTTCCTACTGTCTTTCTCTTGGTGACTGAAATGAAATGGCTTTCATGATTTCTTTCTTATCAACTTCTCTATCAGTGAATAGAAAGGCTACTGGTTTTTTTGTATGCTGGCTTTTTATGCTGCTACTTTATTATATTTATCAATTATGATAGTCTTTGGGTGGAATTTTTGGGTTTTACTAGTTATAGAATCATAGGAAAAGTTCTCAGCTGTTCCTGACTCAATAAAACATTTTCTGTGCGTTTTTCACACACACACGCACACACACACACACACACACACACACACACACATATATATATATAACTTTTTACAATAATTAATACACTGCATATCATTGTCTTCATTGTATTTATTCAGCATATAAGATGCAGACATAATTTCTTGTCTAAACATCATTTACAGATCTTTCTTTTCATTGCACAAAGAGAAAGTAGCTGTATATTTAGTCTAATAGTCCATAACAGTAGTAGATTATAACCTCATCTGGCATTATTGAAAACTGTTGCCTTGAGCCTTTTACAATTTAGCATATTAATATGACTTTCCTTTTTATACCTCGTGGTTAGACTTTTCTGCTGAATGGTTAAGAGCAAGATAAAGCAAGACTTATATTAGCAAAAAAAAAAGCAACTTTTGTACTTGACAAGGTCAGTCAGGTCCCCTCAGGATTTACCTTGAAACCATGTATTGTGGTTTGCAGAACTTTTGTTAGTGTCAGCCATCTGGATGAATCGCAGTCATTGATTGGTGCATTTTTCATATATAGACTTTATTATAATGGGCTACAGTCTTTCTAAACCTAATTTGCTTAAGGTTTTTGTTATGAAGAGATATTGGATTTTACCAAATACTTTTTCTGAATCTTTTGAGATGACTGCATGATTTTGGCCCATCATTATGTTGATGTGGTATATTATGCTTACAATTTACATATGTTGAGCCATTCTTGCATGCCCATGATAAAACCAATTTGATCATGCTGACTGATCTTTGGGAAGTGCTGTTGAATTTGATTTGCTAGTGATACAGGAAATTTTGAATTTTCTGTTACAGATTACCAAGGTTTTGTTTTCTTCTTTGGAATTTTAGTCTCTGTTCTGTCAAACTAATAATTATGAAAACATCAATTTGATCAGTTTCGGTTCATTTTGGGCTTTGTACAGCTATCTCCTAGATAAGCCACTCTGCATAAGTCTTCGCATCAGAATCTGCTTTGGAGAAAGTTACTCAGGTTCCTCATAACTTAGACCCTCAGGCAAAGACTTGTGTGTTGCTATTTTGTCAGGGAATAAAATAGCAGAGAATCTGGAAGGAGAATAATGAGAAGTGAGGCAGATAAAGAGTGACAGTAAGCGTAAGACGTCACTAACTGCACTGGCCAGGCTGCTGTGCTTGAGCTCAAGGCCTCTCCTGGCATCGCTGTGATTGCTTACTTTCTTATTCTACAGAAACCATTAAACCCAAACCAAACTAAGAAATAGGATTTATTGTTAGCTACATTAGAATCATATAGGCCCTAAGCAGCCAGGACTTGTTTTCTGATTTATCTTCTTGAGCTCCACTTGAACCTGGAAGCTGGACCAGCAAAACCCAAATTAGAGGAGAAGGAGTGTCTCAAACCACATCAGACCTTTATCTTTTCTGTGAGCAAGTTGGCATCCTAGTGGCATTTTTTCTGTGCTTAAAAGTTATAGATGTTTACTTTTAAAAAATGAGAGGTATTTGGAATTGCTCCTCATGCTTACAACAATCCTCTAAAAAAGAAACCAGATGGACTGAACAGGAAAAAAAACAAATTAAAATAGATTAGAAACTGATCTGCTAGCATCTAGGCTGAGGTTTATTTCAAAATTTGAGAGACTGAAAGGAAAAATCAATCTTCTGTTATGAATGGTGTGGAGTAGGCTGAGGCTACAGAGGTATTGTCTGATGTCACTAAGCCATCAGAGAAATGGGCTAGTATGCAGTTCTGAGACTTCGTACAGAACCATTTTCCCTAAAAGAGATTCATTTCAGGATTGCCAAAGATTATCATCTGCAATCTCAGTTAAAGGATTGGCTGTCTCAAACTGATAGAAGTTGTCTAATTGTGCTAATTAGTTACTCCTGGCCATTTGCCACATAAACTACCTCAGGATGGTCTGAAAGGAGTATGGTGAATATTGTGGCCTAACAATAGGAAATAAAAATTGTGTTCAGTTCCACTCTAAATCTGGTATAAAATGTAGATCTGCCACTAAACACCACAGTTAGAAGGAAGATAGCTATATTTTTAACACATTCTTTAATAACTATCATGATGTCCTTAAGCTTATATTTGAAGCATTCAGAAAATAAGTTTTCGGAGTGTTTCACTATTTACCTTATCTGTGTGTATTTCTTTAATATCACTATGATATCTATATAGCATTTTTTACATTTCCTTTACAAGAAATTGTGACTGTGAATAGCTCTTCGAACATATTTGCAGTTCTATGATTTGTATAAAGACCAAGATCTGATCAGCCAATTGAATATTAGTTAGAACATCTAGTCTTGAAGCTGAAGTATGTATGTATTCCTTAACATGACAAAATCCTTCACAAAGTCATGCCTCTTTGCTCCTGTCTCTACCTCAAAGGCATGTCATTCTTAGACTATAATGAGTTTCTTTGCATTTCTAAAATGCTATGAATTTGGTCTCAATGTATAGGAGTGCCTTCCCTACCTTCTGTTCCTAGAATTCCTTAGGTATGAATAGATTATAGCACTATGTTAGTCAGCTTTCCACCACTGTAACAAAGTACTTGAGATAATCAAGTCATAAAGATGAAAAGTTTATTTCAGATCACAATTTTGAATGTTTCAATTCTTGACCAGTTAGCCCTGTGGCTTTGAGCCTGTGTTTCCACAAACAGTGAGGCTAGGTTGTGGAGCAAACTGTTCCCTTTGTTATTAGAACACAGAGATGAAGAGCCCAGGGACCCACAGTACCCATCACAGTACATCCCATGTGACCTGAAACCTCCCTACCAGACCCCAGCATGCTCCAACCAGCTCCAAAAATGTCACACTAGGGATTAACCCCTGATACATGGCTTGGAGAGACACCCATCACATCCAAGCAATGGCAGATATGTATCACCTGGGACTTTAGTGTATTTGCCTATCCAAAGAGGCTTCACAATTCCTCCAACAATCCATTTTTATTTCACTACCTGGTGTCTAGTAAATGCCCTGATAAGGACATACATACCCAGAGAATTAACAAAAGATCTTCTTACTTCTTAAGCTGAACTTATTTTCAGACTATACCAGCTCTTCATTGATTATCAGTTCTTCACTAAAATACTATTATGGGTTAGCTATTTTGCTCCTCTGAAATCTATGGGCTGGATACAAAGCCCCAATACTTCAGAGTGTGACCTTAATTGAGTTAGGGTCCTGAATGAATTAATCAGGTTAAACTAAGGCCACTTGGGGGCTCCAATTGCATACAGTAAATGTACTGATGAAAGGGGTTTTAGAGGTAGATGTGCATGCAGGGAGCAGGCACATGCCAAGAAGGCGGCAATGACCATGCCAAGTAGAGGTCCTCCTTCCTTCATTCTCTTGAAAATAAAACACTTTTCTATGTATTTAGTACAGGGCCTACAGTGTGTCACTACACAGATTTGTAGCGATACTCCTGTTTTCAGTCTCTAAAAAGCTAGAATTGCAGGTATATGCAACCATGCTGAGTCTCAATCACCATCTCAGTGCACCCCAGGGGCAGGGCTGGCACCTATGAAGTTACTTTTGTTTTTTGGCTAATTTTTTAATTTTTAAAAAATTTTCTATTTTATTTTGAAAACTAAAAGCAAAGCAAGAACAAAAATCAGCAATAGCAATTAGAGAAGCTGATTGTTGTTTCTGAATTTTGTTCTTGCTTGAATACCCATCTCTGACAAAAGAAAACAAAGGTGATATA
>PVKN010010705.1:0-22369 GCA_004027915.1 Capromys pilorides
ACACACACACACACACACACACACACACACACACACACATGTTGCAGTGATTCAATCAGTGTAATTAGCAACCCACCACTTAAAACATTTAAAGAACTTTTTGGTGGCGGAACATTAAACACTCTTTAGGTATTTTGAAACACGCAGTAAATTGCTGTTCACTGTAGGTCACCTTGTTTTGCTGTTGCACTCTAGAACTTATTCTCGTCCAACTCCTTCTTGTCCCTGGTAGGGAACACCTCACAGCGCTCTTCAGCCCCGTCCTCTGGTCCTCCCTCTTCTGCCCTCTATTTCTCCTTTCTATGTACTATTTTAACTATGGTTTTTATGATTTGAAACTTGAGGTCTGCTTCTTCATTAGTTAACTGGTTTCTTTATTTTATTTTAAAGAGGAAAAAAACGGGCTTCAGTCAGAGGGGCCCAGAGATGCTTCTCCAAGGGTCGCTGCCCTGGCCGTGCAGGGGGAGCCGCAGGTCCAGCTCAAGCCCGTGCTGGTGGGCGCCCGCAAGACCGCGTCGGTGGAGCGCCCCTTTGGGGGTGAGGTGGAGCTGCAGCGGGTGTGGAGGTGCGCCTGCTCGTGAGCCACCCCACCCGGGGCCCTGGCAAGGGGTGGGGCGCGTCCGGCTAGGCGGAGCTCGTCGGCTCCTCCTCCAGCAGCGGCGCGCGCTTACCGTGCGTGGCGGGCATCAGAGCTGCCCACAGGAACGCGCCTGCTGGCAGGGGCTGGCGCGGGTGTGCGAGGGCACCCCTGTCGCGCTGCTCAGGGACAGAGTGGACATCAGGGGCAGGTAGGGAAGGCACAGTCCATGGCCTTTCACTGAAAGAAGAATCTTCAGAGCTACGATATTTTCGTGGCCTGGGTCGTCGTGGACTCAGCCTCGGCCACGCCGCACCAGCGCGAGTCAGAGGTGGCTGAGCCCACTGCGCTCCTGGGTGAGGACCACGAGCTGCGGGGAAGCGACGCAGCCCAAGGCAGCAGTCTGTGGCGCGGGCAGCGACCCTGGAGCCACCTCGCTGCCTAGCTACGCAGAGTGTGCCTCCTCTTCGGGGCTGGAGGCAACGAGCAGGATTCGGCGTGAGCGTGGCAGGCAAACCCCTGGGGTTGGGACCCGCGCACTGAGCTGTTTGAAACGCAGTGGTTTTTCTTGAGTTTCAAACCCAGGACCGCTTCCGCCACGTCGCAGCACTCGGTGTTCGTGTGCTATCATCTCATCCTTTTCGTGTAGAATCAGACTAAAGATGTATTTCAAATAAAAAAAAGGGGGGGGGGAGCCCCAACAAGAACAAAGCCAAAAGCAAAGCAACGTAAAGCAATAACAATGGCCTAGAATTTCAAATCAAGAACTGAAAATTAACCGTGGTTGTTAAATTACTTATTAGTGCTATCAAACTTGTTGCTCGGTTTACCAGATATAGGCATGCAAGATCGATCAAGCAATTGAGCCTTAACTCTTCCTTTCACTAAACCCTGATTGTTTTCCTTGTCCTCTTTACTGCTTACGACCACTTTCTAGAGCCAGCGAGCCCCTTGCCCGCGCGGCAACGCTTCGGTAGCGCACGCCCACCACCCGGGGTCCCTCCTCTCACCACCTCGTTTTCCTTGACTCCATCACTCTGGACGAGGAGGGCCCAGTGCCAGCTGCCTAGCAGCCGCCTTGCCAGGGGTCTGCTGAAAGCATCCCGACTGTTAAGTCTCAGCCTACTTACGGTGCCTTTCCTGTTATTTTTAGTGAAAACCGTGGAGGAGAACCTTGCACCCAGCTGCGCCTTCCCTTGGAGCCTCCTGGAGGCCATGTGTGCTGCGCTGGGTCCCCTCCTCCCGTGGACCACGGATGACCAGCTGTCTGCTCAGTGACCGCGGTTGCTTATCTCTCAGCCCTACCACACCTAAGCAATGAGGAAATCTATCAGAACATGTAGAAGTTTACTCCTCCAGCTTCCTACAGTCTTCAGGCACAGGAGCAAGCTAGAACTTTGAGGGGAGGGTCTTGACGGCCAGTGTGGTGGCCCTGCAGGGTGTATTCATTGGAAAAATGCCCTCTTGCCAGGGACACAAAGCACGTACAAGTGGTGTCATACATGAGTGAAATGAGGACAGGGCACGACGTGTCTGGCCAAGTTTGTCTACCTTTGCTTTCGTTTTGTTTTTGGGGTGCATGCCCTTGTCTGTACATACCATTCTCATTCCTGTATTGCTAATGACTATAGTGGCAATGACGCAGAAATGATTTTGAAAAGCCTCTACAACACAGACTTTGTCTGAGGGATTTATACGCTTATTTTAAAACTTGCAACAAATCCCCAATACAAGTTTTTTTCTTTAAATGTATTTGGTACAGGATCTCACTACACATCTTGGACACATAATAATTCTCCTGTTTTCAGCCTCCCCAGCACTGGGATTACAGGTGTGTGCCACCACGCTGGTCTCAGTAGCTGGCTCAGTGTATGGGGGCGGGTTGGGGCTGGGATGGTATGTGGTGGCAGGGATCAAACCCTGGTCCCTGTGCTTGCTTAAACAGGTGCTTAGTCTGCTGAGCTATCTCACTGGCCCCCAGTACAGGTTTTATCAGTCCCTAGCTGCAGAAAAACAAACTGGCATACACTGAGGTGGTACACCCGCGGGTAACGGCCAGCCAGAGTGGACAGAATGCATGTGCAGACGTGGGCTGTGTGCGTGGTCTGTTTTGTGTCTTCTCCATTGTTTGCTGCAGCTTGTATAGGAATAAACTGTCAGCAATAGATTAAGGAGGACAAGAAGATGGTTGGTGTCTAGATGACATGCCATTTTGTGCAATGAGCTTAATGATTTTCCCTGTGGAGAATTAATTAATTCCTTCTTACTTTGGAAGCACACTGCTTGTATTTCAAATTCCACTTATCGCAGACATGCTTATGTAGAGGTACATGGATATGCAGCGCCAGCGCAGCCAGCTGTGGGCTCTGGGGAGCCAGAACCGTACCTGATCTTTGTGTTCTTCACAGTACATAGCCCAGGGGATTGAGCTTACTAAGCATACAGTAAGTATTTCTTGAGTTGATTTGAATTGAAGATTAAACACATTAATGCCTGGGAAATTCCTGTGTAATGCCCTGGAGGCGGTGGGATTGTTTGAGTCAGGATGCTTCATGAAGGAAGAGATAAAGGAGAGGAGCAGGAAACAAAACCCAAGCCAGAGGGTCTCCAAAAGCCGAGCCGTGGACTTTTAACTGCAAAGTGTAATTTCGCTGATCTCCTCTAGAGCAGAATTTTCTAAATTTCTGCTGAAATCTGCAAGAAAAAAATATAAAACACAATGGAAGGCAAAGATTCATAGAAAAAAGTTGCCAAAAATCCAGGACAAAGTTACTTTAAACAAGAAAATTATGCTTCTATCAGTTAGGTGGATTTAGTTACAAATATAAAAATACTAACAGCACCTGCACTGTGCCACACATTAACCTGAGGTCGGCTCTTTTCCATGTTCAGTCACTGACAGCAGTGTCAAGACGCCAGGCCTGTGTCAGGGACCCTCAGGTGCTGGTGTCTCCTCTGCAGGCTGCCCAGGGCTGCGCAAGGCTCGGTGCTGTGCTCTGAATAAGCAGCCTCCCCAGCAGGGAAAGGAAGAAGGGGAAGAGGAGAAGGGGACTCCTTATGGGTTCCTTCTTAAGAGGGAGACGAGAATCTCTCCAAGCCTTGAGGGGATGTCTCTGCCTCCTGGCCTCAACCTAGATCACATGGACAGCCCAGCTCTCTTTCAAGGGTAAGTAGAAACTGTGAGTATAATAGTCTAGTCTCTCTCTCTCTGCCTCTCTCTGTCTCTCTCTGTCTATCTCTCCCTGTCTCTCTGTCTCTATCTCTGTCTGTCTCTGTCTCTCTCTCTCTCAATCACACAGTCATTGTTCTTTTGGTAAGTAAAAAATGGGGAAATGGCTATTATGTGAAGAACCAACATGTCTGTGATAGAACTGAACATAGAAAAGAAGTCTGCCTGCCACTGTGCTTTGGTTCATGACGTAGAACAGCCTAACCTCTCTGCAGCTGTGCTAGAGAGTGATTAGTCATCATGATGTCTGTGCTTGGATAAGAAGCCGGATCAGTGTCCTTCAGGAAACCAGCAGTGTTTCTCTTGTTATTGCACAAAGATAAACTATTTGAGATGATCAGCTCCCTGATTCGTTCATTTGCTGTGTTTCTGTGCACCATTTCTTCTGTATTTTGAAAGGCTAACACTTTAAGAACACAGCAGGGCAAGGTGTGCAAGCGGTCAGCTGTTCCTCAGGCTCGGGAGTTGTAGCATGCCCAAGTAAAGGCAGCATCCGGGAACAGGAACTGGGTAGAAACCAATCCTGAAGACGACAGCTTTTCGTGAAGTGCGCTGTTTCAGATTATGAGGACGTAGTGGTGTTGCCGGAAATTTCATGTCTGTTATTTAAATAAAACAAATGGGACAACAGAGGAGAGGATTGTACACCCTGCGATTGAATACATTTGGGGGAATACTGTCTGTCCACTATTCGTATCTGAGAAGAATATTTGACCAATGAAATTAATAGTGAAGTTGTCTAGTAACACATACACACATACACACACATGCACATGCATGCGTGCACACACACACACACACACACACACATCTCTACTGAAGTTAATGACTTCTTTTCTCCTGAGTAAGACTAAAGGAAAGGAAAACGGGTGCTAGAATTTAGAAAACACAGCTTTGAAAATGATGTATGACAGGCGACAGAAGAATAGTTTTAAACTGCTGGATTTGCGACCATAGGTCTTGACTCAGAGGTTTAGGAAGGTGAGAGCGGCACCCAGGAAGCCGTGGCGAGGAGGAGCCATGATGCTTCCCTTGGTCGAGCTTGGCCTCCCTGGCGTCCCTCAACCACATCTTCTCGCATTCCCTCATGCTTTCCTAGTTCTAGAAAATAGATCTCTTGAGCTATACGTTCGAAACAATTTAGATAAAGTTTCTCCATTTTAGATAAAAATCTAATAAAGCATTTTGTCAAAATTATTCAGGTTTTGCACTTTGGGGATGCACGCGGGAAACAACCCAAGCGTGTCAGTGAGGAAACGTGAACTCTGCTGCTGTGAGTCGTGCGGTTCCTCGCCCGGGTCTACGGCTGTCTAGCTTTTAAAAAGTTTAAAGAAATCTTTCACGTATTTATTTGGCACAGGGCCTTGCTGCTCAGCTCGGACCCGCAGTGATCCTCCTGCCTCAGCCTCCCCAGCCAGAAGGGAGCCGCGGGTGTGATTCTGCCTGGGCCTGGGAGCTGCAAGACGACAGATGTGCAGCGGGCTCCGCCCGCACCAAGGCCACCTCGCCCGCCGGCGTGGACGCGTACGCTTGGTTCTTTCCGGCCTGCGAGGGTCGCACACTTTCTCCTTTCAGCTGAGGGAACGTGCGCCCCTCCACGCCCTGGTCACGTCGAGGCCGAGCGTAGCGTCTCTGGGAGTTCCCGTGGTTTCTGAGCTGCAGGGCGGAGCAGGGCCAGAGCGAGTCCTGCACTAGGCCTGCATGTGACCGCCTGCACTCGGTCCATCCTTGAGCTATGTATGCAGACTCAGCTGTTCTGCCCCTTCCGACCAGGTACTCACCGGGAGGAGCAGAGCAGTGAGAGGAACCGACACTGTCTGGAGAGAAAGTAAAGAATTTGCGTGGGAGGAGGGCGCCGAACCTTCACAGCTACGTGGATTCCACTAGGCAGGAGAGGGCGAGGAGGGGCGCTTCCCTCGGCCACGCAGTCCCGTCTTTGCTGGCAGGAGCGCGTGGGCTGTCGCCCTTCGTGGCCCTTAGCTCTCCCTCTCAGTTATGCCCTCTGACTCTACATGAAATGACGAGCAGAGAGTTGGCTTTCCTTTTGAGGTGCATAGGAAAGAATCTAAGAGTCAGTTTATCTTATTTTTTAAGAAGAATACAAAATAGTAATAAAACTAAAAATTCACCAAGCAAAATAATATGAATTCGACAGTATTTGACGTATTGCATAATGTTGTCTTCAACTCAGGTGTTCTGATTACCAGACATAGGAATGCAAAATTGGAAAAAGAGGGAAAAAAAGAAAAAGTTATAAGAAAGTAAGAAGAAAGAGAAAAAGAAAAATGAAAAGATGACAAAAAATAAGCGTTAACTGCTCCTTTCCATAGACCCACAGAAATTCACAGCACAGTTCTCCAAGCCATCCTGGATGCATACATAGAGATGTCCTAAGAGTCACTTGAGATCTGGAAAATTCAGTAAGTTTTCTCCTCTTTCTCCTTCTCCCCTTCCTCCACCACAGGGTTCTTATCACTTTGCCATTGCAAATGTTTTAGAATCTTACTGGATTCTCTTTTGGTCTCTCCACCTTCACTTGCCAGCACACCCTGGTAGCTGTGGGTCAGTGTTCTCACAACATATAGATGCGTACTTGTACATGTGTGACTTTGAGGGGAGGGGCCCTACACTTCAGATACTGTTTCTTGTTTTCTACTTGGACAATTTTGATTAACTGAAAGGATTTATGGCTTTAGTTTAACACATGCAGAAATTTTTGATGAGCATAAGGACCTATCCTTGAATTAATTCTTGCTATTACACTAATTCCTAATTTAAATTTAAGATTTAATTACCTATTTTATAGTGTGTCTTGTTTTTGTCTTGTCCCCTTTGGTACTGAGAAGTATTTGTCTCTTCCCAGTCTTGTAAGTCTCCAAGTGGGTGGCTTTTCTCCAGTTCCTGTTACTGCTCCACTAACTTTATTCTGCTTCTACTCTTGCCTTTTAATACTTTGTAAAGTGCAATAAGTAGCAATTGTGGCACACTGGTGACATTCCAATCTGTCCCCCAGAAATACAAGTTTATTAGGTCCAGGATCTGCTTTATAAATTATTGTAGTCAGTGTTGTGGTAGTAAATGTTTAATAGCCAGCTCGTCAGGAAAAACAAAACAAAACAAAACAAAGATAAAAAACCACCCAGGATTTACAGGGGCTTCCAAATTCCAGTGGTATAAATTCTGGTTAAGCAGATCCAGGTTGCCAAAAGCCATACAAGAGCTGGAGCTAGAAGAAGAAGACCGCGTTCTTGGGTGCCGGCCAGCTCTGGCGTGCCTCCATTACACGTGATAATTTTACCACATGCTTTGCTGCTGCTTAATGCGGGTCTCGCCCTGCCCGTCCTTTCTCCTGAGCTGCAGCCTAGCCCGCGACTGAAACCATAAAGTTCACACCCTTCTGAAGCAATTTCCCATGTCAAGTACTCAGTGTCCGTATTAGTGAAGACAGGCTGCGCTAGCCCCAGCAGCAAAGAAAGCCAACATCCGAGCGCTTAGAAGCAGAGGGTGTGTTTCCCGCTCACATCGTGGTGTCCCAAGGCGCACGGGCCCTCCGTGCAAGCTCTTCTCGCTTGAGTCCTAGGCCGGCCAGCCAGCAAGGACGGAGAGGGAGAGCCCAGGGTGGGCGCCCGCAGCGTGCGTGGGCCTCAGAAGTGAAGCGAAGGAAGGGCGAGGGCAGGTGTGACCTTGCAGGTACCAAAAGGCGGAGAAGAGAAAGCGTCTCCGGGCCAGCCCTGAGGCACCACCGCTGGGCAAGTCGCAGATGCCGCACCGCGCAGGTGTGCCTCTACCTCCCCCCTTCTCCCTCTCTCCATCCCTTGTGCCCTCTTTCCTTCTCTCCCCTCCCTTTCCCCTCCTCCCTTCCTTCTTTTCTCCTGGCCTTACTTTCTTCATATCTTACCTAGAATATTCTAATCAGTAACAACTCTAAAAAAATCAATGGCCCTTCTTCCATGTCACTGTCTAGAAAGACTGTTGCAAGTGTATGTTAAACACATGCACCCACATGCACAGTCACGAAACAGCCTAAACAAATTTCTCACGTAGAAAGCCCCAAGTGGTAAACTTCAGAGTTTCTTTTGCTTTTTCTGACTTCTTGAAGCTTAAAACTTTTTAGCTAAAGACATGTGTTTCCTTTCTATATGAAAAAGTTACATATTAAGAAATTTATGTAATTTGAAATGCTAGTCTTAATTTAGCTATGTGCAAATAAAATCAGAGTTGAAAAACTTAGATGCGAATACACTGAAATATTGTCAGTGGTGTTTTCTGGGTAGTCAGATTAAGTATAGTTTTTGAAATATATTTTTCTTTTCCTCTCAGATTTACTAGAATTAGCAGGCATTGTCTGTTGGTCACGATGATGATGTGTTACTTGCGTTGTTACTATGATTTAAAAATGATGGGACCTTGCTCCTTATTTCTCATCACTGTAATTTCATTTTTCTCATTTTTTCAGTGTTTCTGTTAGTGTCTGTACTTATGTCTGTCATTCTCTGCCTCTATTTCTACTTGCTCTGTGTCCCTCCTTTTGAAAAGCTTACGTCTTGCCACAGGAGGGGGCCAAGCGTCCAGACGCAGGCAGAGTGTTCTCTACTCAGCGGTCTTCTTGCCTACCCAATCGGTTGAGAAAAGCATCACTGACTCATGTCTTTTTGCCTTCACTCAGCTTGCCAGGGCTTGCCGCTGTGAAGCCCTCGTGCCTATGTGTGTGCTTGCTTCTTGAACTGCTCTCCTGCGGATCTAGCCGGCGGGATCCGGCTCCTGGTCTGCCCTGTTCCACACCGTGCAATCAGCTCCTCACGCTGGCTGGCGCATGGAAGGCCCTCAGGTGTTACTCACTGCGTGAATAAATTCCAGACAGCGTACATTTTATTTTTGTCAGGAGATATGGTAATTTAAAAGCATAAAAAGGAAAAAATTACATCTGTTGACAAGAAGAAATCTTCCCAAGATTTATAGGTCAGAGAGGCCATGTCAAACACTGTCTTCAGCACTTTGAGAAGCTTGAAGAGGGAAGGTAAAAGACACAGTGAGTCCCTCGAGTGAAGAAGTGAGTAGAGGAATGACTGACAAACCGAACAATGAGCTGGTGGCACACATGCTTGGCAACATGTTTGTGGGGTGCTATTTGCCAGGAAAAATGACCCCTGTCCCGTGTCTCTATAATCCAAACACATCTCCTGATGTTGCCTGGCTTTTCTCCTGTCTGATTTGTTATTCTGCAGTAGGAGAGTATGTGTGTGTATCTGGAAAGAGGCTTCTGAGGACCAGGAAGGCACCATGGTTCCATTTGAGGGATAACACTTGCTCCCCTGCTTCAGATATTTAGAAACCCTGTAGGCGCAGGCGACCAGCGTATACCATGATGAGTAACGAATGGAGTCCTTTAGAAAAGCCACCCGAGAGCAATGGAAGGAGGTCTGAATGGGAGTATGATGGATTTGGGATGCAGCTCGGCTGGTAGATCACTTGCCTCGAGTGCATACAGCCCAGCATTTGATTCCCAGTACTGGAAAATGAAAGAAACCTCAGTCACATGTCAGTTACAGAGAGAACTGTAATGAACAAACTCGGCTATTGGACCTGACTTCGGGATTGTTGGACCGGCATTGACTTACGCCATTTTATTTGTTAGAACAGAATTCCTGGGGTCGGGTATTTATGGAGGAAAGGGGCTCACTCAGAGCATGCTTCTGGGTGTTCCAGAGCAGGGCATCGCCCCTCCTGAGAGTGGCATCCCCACGGCCTTCCTCTAGGCTCCAGCTGATGAGCATTCTGCCACATTCCGACATCATTACCCTGGGGACCAGGCTTCTAGCACATCAACCTTTGGGGAACAAGTGAACCTGAGATGTGGCAAACATCATCCTCAATGGCTTTAAAAATTTCTGGTTAGTCTGACTGTAGAATTTTCTCATGAATATTATTTGGTAAGGGCCAGGCTTTCCATGCTAGAGGGGGCATCCGCTAGGCACCTTGCGACACAGCTCCGTGTAGGCAGTTTTGCCTCTGGCGCTGCTGGCCCATTCTCGTGTGCGCCCTTGTGAGAAAACAGCTGTCTCTGAGAGGCGAGGGGAAGCTGGAGCCGTGTATGCCAGAATACAGTGCAGATCAACCATGTGAAGCTTTGTACTGCAGCGCGAAGTCCCAGACGCAGAATTGTAGATCTCTACTTTGGGTGAAGGGACATCACGGCAGGACACTAGAGAAGGCTACTTTCCTCACTTCTTTCTCCATCTCCTCAGCACCATATCTCATGAAGATGAGCTCTGGTAGGATTGCCCCTTGTAGGTCATGTTTGCAGGGCAGCCTCCCAGGGTGCTCTCACCAAGGTGGGTCCTCCTGACGCTCCACACCTCAGCCCTTTGCTCATTTCCCTTCTGTGTGTGCCTCTATCTAAAAAAAAGTCCTATTATCATTTGTTTCTTCCCCTTGAGCATGAGTCCCATAGGAAGGGTTCGATCTTCCTGCGTGTTTCATTCATGTTTCTATTCCACAGTTAGCTCTAGGGCAGTGGGCGGCCCACGCAGGCATTTATTTAGTGCTTTTGAGTCAGTAGGTTATGTTCAGTTGGCGCGATCCTCTGGCGTGGCCTCGTTGGACTACATGCGCTTGTTTCTGTGAAGCCACTGTTACTGCAAGGCTGCCTGTGGCGAGCGCCTTTCCTCCTCAGCATTGGTAACAGAAGGCTCCCGACCCTAGGTTCCTGGACAGCTTTCAGAACCTAACACGGAGGCAGGCACTCCCTGGAGGGAACGAGAGGACGGAGGCGTGGGATCCTTCGGTGGACCCTTCCGTTCACAACTGTGCTTAGAAGCAATTGAAAGCCTAGATAAACACATCAGCGTAATGATTTCTTCTCTGTATGTTTCTTTTGATCCAAATTTCTCAGCCCACACCACAACTTCCTTTAGAGGCAACATTCCATATACCTAATATGAAATGAGAAAAGTAAGCAAGCATCCCTAAATTCTATCAGGCAACAGTATCAGGAAACTTGATTTCAGGTTAGTATCTTGGGGCACAGTTAGGTGACGAGCACTGGGTAAGCTGCCCTGACTTTCGTGGTGGTGTATCCAACAGACTAGTTGAGAGATTAATCTTCAAAGCCCCGGGGAAGAGCGCAAAAATAAAATATTAGCAATCTCTAATGACATCCCTGAATTTATTTTGCTTGAAATCTGATTGCCAAAACATCCCTGTCTCTAATATTAATGGTCTTTTACTTTTAACTAAAATATCAGGCATGTAAAGGAAACGAAAACCTCTTCGGCGTCTAACCAACATGATGCATTTGATTTCCGCTCACTGCTGATAGTGGCATGTTCACATTTCATGGCTTCTGGATTCAAAGTCTGAAATATCCAGATGTGGTTGGCTGCTTGCGGGACCAGATGATAAAGAGCACTGTGCCTCGAAGTTGGAAGGCAATGGTGAAGAACAGTCCATTCGGCAGCAAATCACAGGTTTATTTTAAGTACGAGAGTCATATTAATCTTCTCTGGGTAACCCAGGTGTTGGAGAAGTACACGGGATGAGAGCAAGGAAGCCATTTACACTGCGGTGTGCGAGGAGTGCAGCATAACGTACGGAGAGCGCCACGCACTTCAGAACTAGTTTCTGGAAACAGCATATAACTGAAAACCAGCATCACAGCTTCCAACCCCACTTCAGTTTTTTGAAATAAAAGCAAGTATACAATTTTGGAATGCTTCATAATCTTATAAAAAAGTGTTTATTTATTTTTTAATTTTATTAATTTTAGTAAGAAAGAAATAACAATGAGAATTTCAAAACAGGTTAGTAGGACAACCACAATAATTAATACAATGCATATAGTTATCTTCATAGTAGTTGTTCAGATGCAAGATGCAGACATGATAACTTTTCTAAACACTATAAGCACAAAACTTTCTTCTCATTGAACTGAGAGATTGTAGCTGTATGCATAGTCCAATAGTCCGTATTAGTAGTGGGTTCTCAGCAGAGCTGGCAATGACAGAAGCTGTTGACTTGAGCCTTTCACAGCTCAGCATATTAATATGGCTTTACTTTTATACCTCGTGGTTAGACTTTGCTGCTGGATGGTTAAGTAATTATTAAAGACATAATAGTTTTATATTATTACAGGGCCCCTCCTATGAGTTTTCTAGAGATATGGCTATAAAAGCACCATGTTGATGCGACATCCTTCTTGCCGCATGACTCTCTCTGCTGTGGATAGCCTCCCAATGCTGCTGCCCTTGGCTGCGTTAGATTTGGGATGTTACAAGATCTAGGGAATGCCTGAATGTTTTGAACAGGCAAGGACCTCTACACAGATTCAACACATGGCACTTTTCTCATTTTATAAATGAAAAAAAAAATGCTGCTTATCTTTTCCTTGCAGTGCAATTTGAAGCCTGAAAAGAATACTCGGTCTTTAATCTTGGCAAGCATGCCTACAACGTAGCTGGTAGGGAGGGCGAGGAGGGAAGAAGCTTGTCTTGGTTAGGGCAATAAACCCAGTGGGCTTCTTTATCATCATCTTGATGTGTTTACATTTACCTTTCTAAAGAAATCAGAGCTGTATTTTGTTAAGTTGAAATTCAAGCTGCAGCAGAAACGAGTACAGGCTTAGAGTCCTAGGCAAAGTGAACACATTAAAGCAACATTTCTTCATATCATAAAGCAAAGCCAGGTTTTAAATCCTCTTCCTTGGGTGTCTCTGCTAACCACACCTAAGATACCTCCAGAGCTCCAGACACTCTGCTCTTTCTTTTATGAATTAAACTGTGCAGATTGTCTTACAGGATCAGTCACCTTCGTGCTGCTTTATTTTGTTTGTTTCTCCGTGTGGGCTTTTAAAGATGTCCTTGGTACAGGAACTTGCTACACAGCTTGGATTCATAGTGCTCCTCCTCTTTTCAGCCTCCCCAGCACTGGGATTACAGGATTGAGTCACCTCGCCTGGTCGCAGTGGCCAGCTCAGCGCACCCTGTGGCGGGACCAATATGGCAGGTGGTGCTGGGGATCGAACCTAGGTCCCTGCTCTTGCCTACGCAGGTGCTTAGTCTACTGAGCATCTCACTGGCCCTCCATGTGGGCAGTTTTTACATTCCAAACACAATTGTGTGATCCAAGGTGGATGTAAAATAGAACTTCCCAGAAATTAAAGGAAGTTAAAGCAGTGTACACACACATGCCCACCAACAGAGTCAGGATTCTCTCTCTCTCTTTTATTTTTTTAATTTTATTTTAAGCAATGCTGGATCTTGTGAGCTAAGCAAGTGCAGCTCAGGCTCTAGAGCTTCCAGTGCAAGTAGTGAGGTGTTGAGGCTCAGGAGCCGGGCTGCCGCAGGTCACGTTGCAGTTGTGTTGCATGGTGTGAGCTTGTGTTCTGGATCCAGGCCTAATGGCAGTGCTGTGATTCACATGCATGCCCTCCTCAGGTTTAATGATGAAGGCTGGGTTCCCAAGGTACCGCTGTTGGCAAGTACGTGGACCTCAAACATGGCAGCCGGTGGGTGGTCTATAGGTCACGGGGGCTGTGCCCTTGACGGCGCTTGTGGGAGCCTCACCCTTCTTGCCTAGTTTCTCCTTTCTGGCTCAGGAGAACTGTCTCCTCTACCATGTGGCACTCCCGTGGCATTCTGCCTGGCCATAGGCTCCAAGCAGCAATGCCAAAAGATAAGTGAACTGGAACCTGTAAAATTGTAAGCCTCAATAAAACTTTTTGCTTTATAAATTATTTACTTGAAGTATATTGTCATAGTGATAGAAAGCTGGCTAATGTACTTTATGCATTTTAGGTTTCTAAAACTCTAAACTGGGTTGTCTCATATAGTTTCTATGAAGCATTAATAAACAAATACATGTTTATTAATATGCAAATGTTTATACCAATAAGAGGAGCTTATTGTGCAGATTCCATAAAGATATTCAGCCATGGAATACTTTCCTAGCACACGATACATGTTCTAGCAAATATTTTCAGGCAATCGTCCTTAGGCAGTTTTCTGTGACTGCTGATACTTCCCACGTTCTTATGATTGGTTCAATATCCTTTCACTCTTCAGTTTCCTTCAACTTATTATAACAACATTCAATCTTGTGACAAAATGAATAGAGTAGAAAAGTAAATGTCCGGATACCATTCACCAGTATTTAAAAGCTGTGCGGCTTTTTACACATGCTCGCTACCCTTCAGGGCACAGACCTGGGGACACTTCATATCAACTCCAGCCTTTATGGCTGTTTAATCTGAAATACCACATTTATCTCCTAGGAGTAATGAACGTGGACTATAACACTTGGGAAAATAACAATACTATGCCATCTAGTTGATATTTGCAATTTATCCTCATGCCCCCAGTGTCTTTTATATTGGCTTTACAAATTCTAGGATCCAATGAGGTGCATATATTTTGCCTCCTGTCTTTGACATCTCTGTCTCTGTCTCTGTCTCTGTGTCTGTCCCTCTGTTTCTCTGCCTCTGTTCCTATCTCTCTGTCTGTCTGTCTGCTGCCTACCTGTGTCTGTCTGTCATCTTATTTTCCTGACAATGCCTTTTTGAAGTGCTCTGGCCAACTGTCTCATAGAAGGTGTCTTGCATTTGGCTTTTTTCTTTGCAGTGTTGATCTACTCATTACTCTGTCCTCTATCTTTGCCAGAAATCAGGAGTTAGGTGCAGGGTTTTGATGAGCCAGCAGTCAAACACCTTGACTAGCATGCCAATTACACTCCTCAGAGGGAACTGATAAATGCATGTAACACATCTTCATTCTTTCCATGTTCTCCCCTCACTTGTTCTCCTGTCCCCCAATCTAGGTCCCCTCCCTTTTGCTAAGGATCCATCTTCCTGCTTCCTTTTATCTTTTACCTTGCTCTTTGATTTACTTCTATTTTTGCTCCACATAAAAAAGGACATGTGTGGTAGTTAGGCCTGTGTGTCTGATCTGCTTCGGGCTCATTGCGTGTGTGTTCTCCTTCTGAGGACTCAGGTGTCTTTCTCACAGGCCAGCCATGCTTCAGCAGTGCCTTTTGCATGCATTCATAACTGTTGTGTGAATCAAGTATTGCACTGGGTCTTGAAAATGGTAATGCTTTTCTAATCCTGTCATTCCTTGGACTGGTGTTAGCTGTCACTTTGCATAGAGATGGTCACACCAGCTTGACTGACACATGACCTAAAGTGAAGGCACGCAGTGCATCAAAGGACAGACACCTCATTGGACAGGTGAAGCTGCTTTGTGAAAATTTTCAAAGAAAAGGAGAAGAGATTTTCAAATTAGACAGGGCTAACTACAAGGACCTGAAGAGACATGGACAAACAGAAAGATAGATAGACGGGTAGACACAGAAAGCGAGAGATACAAGTTTTTGATATGAATGTCTTCTAGGCTAGTCCTCTAGGAAGGGACTAATAAATCCAGCCTATCTACATCGGTCCTGTAACTCTCTTGTTTCCTTTTTTTTTTTTTGGTTCTGTCATTTTATTAACCACATTCCTTCCCCTCATTACCTTCATGCTCTCTCTCTCTCTCTCTCTCTCTCTCTCTCTCTCTCTCTCTCTCTCTCTCTCTCTCTCTCGCTTTCTGAAGAGGCTGTGCATAAGTGTGGCCCTGATCTCTCCTCCTCATGCAAACCCTTGGAACTTTGGGCACCCAGTAGAGAGGCAAAGCTTGAAAACACACAAGAATTAGGAGCTCTAACAGGGCCAGACACAGGAGATCAGGGTTTGGGAATTAGAATTCAGACACTTAATACCTACACATCGAAATAGAGTCAGGAGGGAAGTTTAACAGAAGTGTGCACAGGACAAAATGACTCCCAAGGGACACCAAGCCCTCTCAGCTATGACGAGTTAACACCTGTAAGCTCCTGCATCAGGAGGACAGAGCAGGGTGGTGAAGACTTCAAAGAAACAATAGATTAGATAGGACAGAGGGTCTTAATCCTAGTGGACAGGAAGCTGTTAGTAAGTATTGCAACTCTGATTTTCCCTATGCTCTTATCTTCTGAAATATAAGTTCTGTGAGGATAGAAATAAACCTTGTCTAACTTTCTTGTTTAATGAGCATAACTAGTGCCAGGCATACAGGATATTTCCAATACACATTTATTCATATTTTTTGACACAGAGTTTTGTTATATAGTTTGGTCTCATACTGATCCTCCTGTCTCAGCCATCCTTGGTTGGGATTATAGGTACGTGCCACCATGCTGGGTTCCAGGGTCAGTGTGACATGCCATTATGGGGATCAAACTTGAGACCTTGCACTTGTCAGGTAGGCGCTTACGCCTCTGAGCTATCTCCCTAGCCTCCATTATTTTTTAAGTGAATGAACAACTTAGTGAATGAGTAGGCGAATGAATGAGTGAAACACTTAGAGGACTCATTATGGGTTTCTTGGTCTTGAAAAATCCAAAAACAAATTCCACTTTCTTTGTCTTCCTAATGCCTATCAATCCCATGAGATCTCCTTATTTTATTTTTAGAAAAAAATGGTGAGAATATCGTCCCGGAAGACTCACTGGAATTTTGCGGTGGACACATTACTTATCAAATGTTAAGATAGCAACTTGAGGATATTGAGTGAATCTCTGAACTCAGCCGGTCAGTGCAGATGGAACCAACAGAGAAGCCACTGTCAACTTGTTCTGTGGGTCTTGAAAAGCTTTGTCTACTATTATTTTTTGTAACCTGTTAAAGAAGCTAAAACATAACAACGGTTAACCTTGAAAAACTTTTGGTTACCTCTCTTGGGTTAGTGTTGTTATCTCCTGCATCTGGTTGTCCCCAAAGAGCCTCAGGCAGTCAGAAGTGGGGCTTCCACAGGAGGCGGCTGGGTCTAGGCTGCGGGGTGCTGGGATTGATTCACGGTGCAGTACTAGCGCTGAGGACACTAGGACTAGGGTGTGAGCGCTACTTGTAAGTAGCTCAGATAAGATAAAAGGGACAGAAACAGCTATGGTCATCCCTTGTTGCCTTGCTGTTTCACCTGCCTTGAGCTGTTTTCCTCTGTCAAGCCACCTTGCCTTGGAGCCAACTGGGTATGGAGTGAAACCTCTACAGACCCTAAGCTGAATAAGCCCTTCCTCCCTTAGCCCTGGACATCAGGTATTGTGTCTGAGCAACCGAGGAGCAGGTGCTTCGGAAGGCAGCAGAGCATGGTGGGACAGGGGGCGTGGCGGGGCAGCAGAGCATGGCGGGACAGCAGGATGTGGCGCGGGGCGTGGCAGAGCAGCAGAGCATGGCGGGACAGCGGGGCGTGGCCGAGCAGCAGAACACGGTGGGACAGCCTCTCTTTTGATTAAGTGCAATGCTTCCAAAGCCTAGCTGTGCTACTCACTGGTTGAAATTAGTTTAAAAATTTAAGATTCTCACTTCTGTCACTTGTTAAACTAAGCTATGCTCTCTTGCTTTTCAGTATTGTGCTAACCTTAAGAACGATATTTTAGGTGTCTTGTACATATTGTATCTGTATACATGCTAGTTCACTGCCATGATTGGCAATATAAACTCAGCAGTATAAATTAAAATATAAAATGACTATATTGTTATGCTTACATATGATATTCATTGCTATAATGACTACATATAATTGATATAAATATCAATTTATACTATCTCCTTTTATTTTTATTTTTAAGTTTCTCATTTGTATATTTGGTGCAGGGTTTCACTATGCAGAGCAGACTTGTAGCAGTCCTCCTGTCTTCAGCCTTCCCAGCGCTGGGATTACAGGTGTGCGCCACCACACCTGGATTCTGTTGCCTGCTCAGCGAGCTCTGGGAGCAGGGATGGTGTGGCATGCAGGACAGGGGACCGAGCCCCAGGCCCTGTGCTTGCCAAAGCAGAAGCTTAGTCCACTGAGCTATCTCGCCGGCCCTATCTCCTTGTTTACTTTTGTTTTTCTAAACTTTTAGAAAATTCTTGATGATATTATGGTTGATCAGCTAAGAATCAATTTCCATAAACTTCTTTTTGGTTATATACGGTCTTTAATATCTATTTTGTAACACTATAATGTTATGCATTCTTTTAGACGTGATTCTTTCTCAACTGTAATTGTGGAAATTTGTTCTAGAGTACTTATGTAACTGTAGTCATTTACATGGTAGTTCCATTTAACAGATTTAATGTTCTACCCAGCCATGTCCTATTTTAACATTCATCTTTATAATTTTCCTTTTTATTTTAATGTTACTAATATACCACAAAACCATAGTATTCAAATATTCTTAGATGCTGGAGTTTTAATTTTCTTGTCATACATTCCAAAGCATTTAATTACTGTGCTGACAGGTACATATATTTTACATTCCATAGAAATTCACAAATTATATTTTAAAAACTACCAAATTCAAAATGCCAGGAAATGTCCTTAAATATTCTTTCATTTGAACTATCTTTAATGCTTTATCAATGTAAACTATGATGTTTATCAAATGATATCTTTATTACTTTTAATAAAAAATAATGTGACAGTTTCAAAACACATTAGTAGTACATTTCCAGTATTTGATACAATGCATATGCATATTGTTGTCTTCCTAGTAGTTACATAGAACACAGGGTGTAGACGTGATAATTTTTCCAATCATTATTGGTACAAAAAATTTCTTCTCATTGAAGTAAGAGAAAGTAGTTTTATACATAATCCAATGTTCCATAATCCCAGTGGGTTATTGGCAAAACTGGCAGTGTTGGAAGCTGTTGATTGAAGCTTTTTACAGCTCAGCATGCTAATCTAGCTTTATGTTTTATACCTAGTGGTTAAACTTTTCTGCTGGGTGGTGAAGGGCAAGTTAAAGCAAGACCTGTATAACAAAACATGTAACTTTTGTATCTCCCAAGGTCAGTCAAATCCCCTCAGGATTTACTTTGAAACCATGTACAGTGCTTTGTAGAACTGTTGTCAGTGTCAGCCGTCTGGATGATCATGGTCATTGCCTGACCAGTTTGCTCTCTGTGAAAGCCCGAGAGAATATTTTCTCTGTAGGTGACTATCCTTAGGTACACTATATATCTTCAATCCCTTTCCCCTGTAGCCCCATAATCTCCTTAAACAGAAAACTCTTAAATAAGGAAGAAAAAAACCTATTTTTTTAAACAAATTTTATCTTTTTCATTGATTCAAATTTAAGATCTAGCATGTTTTCATCTTGAGATGGCAAAATTCACCAAATCTAATTTAAAAATAAAAGTAAATGTAAATAATTTAGCAGAGTTTATAGAAATCCTTACTCCTGTGTGGAAATAGCAATACTGAGTAGATGTACTCCATTTCTCTAATAGAAAGTTCAGCTGTTTCCATGTGATAGCTATGTTCTACGTTCCTTCTGGAAAAGTAAATACAGCCAAGCTTTGAATTCTTTGGTGTGGCAGGACCACCGGACAATGACTTTGGTAGTCAGACAGAGCAGAAGCTCCTTCTGTGTGGTGTCTGTTAGCCATTCACCTTTTTGGAAGGGGTAGCAGAAAAAAATAAACCTTAGAAGAACAAACATAATTTATGTTCATTGTTAAGTTACTAAAAAAACAAAGTGTTTTATTTAGGTCAGTTTTTAGAAAACATTACTTTTAAATTCATTACAAATCCATTTATTTTAAATACATACATGCATATCCCTAATCTCTTTTTCCTTACTCTTGTTTATGGGGATATTCATTCAGAAGGTTTTGTTCTCTGTCTCTAACTCATACTGCAGTGTGGCTTCTTGAGGCGGACTTCTTCACAGCTCAGGCACTCCCTCAGGAGGTCGCTGTCTCCACACATCCTCCAGGCTGTTTTCTGGGTAAGGGAATGAGGGCTCTCTCTGAGGAAAATCCTTGTCATAAAAGAAGACCAGGTTCAAGTGAGTAAGTGTGCTGCAAAGGACAAGATTAGAGTCTCTCCGCCAGAGACTCTGGAGGGCTGAGGAAGGGGGGCACTGGGATGGGACAGAAGCAGAGCTGTCTGGGCCTCAGGAGAGCAGAACTCCAGCTGACTCATGGGTGAGGGCTGGAGATGGGTGCAGGCCTCCTTAGTGAAGCTTGGCATGATGTTTTACTGGGCACTTCACTCATCTAACACAATGCTACAAATTCTAATCTATCTGTCTTTACTTGTGGGATTATGAATTTCTGATAAGACAAAAGGCTTTTACCCCACCCCCACCCCCCTTTCTCATTGCTGGGATAAAATACCTGACACCCACAAGGTAAAAGAGGAAAAGTTTACTTTAGCTCAGAGTTTGTAGAGGTTTCAGTCCGTAGGCAGCTGGCTACGAGGTAGGGTGCCGTGGTAGAATGGCGTGGCAGAGGAGGGACAGTCCATGGGGTGCCAGGCAGGAAGTGGTGGCCTTGTTGTTTCCCCTTCCACGTCATTCAGGCCACAAGCCTGTGGGTTGATGCCACCATCGCCTAAGGCACATCTTCTCTCTTTAATAAATCCATTGTCCACACCCAAAAAATTCCCAAGCCACCTGGGGACAAACCAGTGTCACTCGATGCAGCCACCTGCCCCAAGCCCTGCCTAGGAGCACACCAGGCTTTGGGGGGGATATCTAGGCATAAATCATACCAGCGTCATACCCAATAATGCTAGAAGAGGCAAGCCACAGCGAGGTGGGGTGTAGGCAGCTCAGGAGGAAGAAGAGGGGAGCAGATCACCGTGGGGGGATTTCTTTTGGAGCAGGAGTGATTCACTGTTTCCCCCACTTTGTATTCTCTTAATCTTCAGGTGTAATGAGGCATGAGCCACCTGCATTATGTGATAGTAGCTATTTTGTGGTTTTGAAGGATAATCCACATTTTTGAGGTAGACTGTTTAATAAAATTTACCTATTAACTTTAAAGAAGTTATAAACATTGATTTAAATAAACATTTTAGGTTTTATGAAATAAAGCTAACGAAGCCACCAAAATGTGAGGTAAATACAGCGGAGCTTTTTGAGTAATCCCAAAATGTTGATCCTCAAAACATGTGATTTACTATAAATATTGCTTCAACTTAAAAATTCCAGTCTCCTCATACTGACCAATTAGTTTAACTTCCTATCTTTCACTTTACAGTCTTAGGAAGATCATTTCCCTAGAAACAATTAAAAAGAATGTGTGTGTACATCACACATCTGTATACTGCACGTGTCGATTTCTGTCTATCCTCTTGAGAAGTGCTTACTAGAAAAACCTTTGCAGAAAGCAGTTTATTTCCTGCCTAAACTGTTGGAAGAACATTGTTTCTAGATCTGAAATCTCACAAAGTATATTTCCCTTGTTACACAGCAACTACTTTGTTCTTCAGTGTCTCTGTGAAGCGTTTATGAGTCTGACATAAGATGCACGTGAAATGCTCACATGCTTGGCAGATATAACTATCGTGATTGAAGCCAGGACAGAAAATCACTTTTCAGGCCTCTGCAGTTCCTTGTGCGAGGCATTCTGAGTGACACTCTCAGGATCACGTGGCTTCACACCGAACTTCAGTGCGTGTTACTAAGTTCATGAGCGGGTCCAGAAACATTTTTTGTGGGAATAAAATTTAGCTATATCTTGTCTGGATGCCTTCACAGGCAATCAGAATTAGATGGAAAGAAAATGTTTAGGGGTATCTACTTTGGTAAAACAAATTTTGTTCAAAGCACGTATGAGGAATATTGTGACCTGCACAGACATACACTTTGTATTTATCTGATGAGCGAGACTTAGCAGTGTCCTCACGTGGTCGCCTATTTAGGGAGGCAGAAATGCTGCGCATTCCAAGAGCATCCCAATTTGTTAAAACCTAATCACCACCTCTTTCTTTCCATATGAAATGAACATGGTGGAGTGATTTCCTAAACTTGGCAGCCTTGTGAAAGTCACATGACACTGCTGATAATTATGATTCTAGAAGAAACTGTTGGGGGCCAGGGAGACAGCTCAGCGGCATAAGTGCCTGCCTGGCAGGTACAAGGAGCCAAGCCAGCCCCTGGTACCAAACAACAAACAAACAAAAAAACCTGAAAAACTACCAAACTACAGATAATAAAATCAAATTTTTATGCTATAAACTAGAAAAATACTAAATTATCTTTTCTTACTTTCCAAAAAAATATTATAAATCATCATTCTATGAGGAGACCAAAAATCATCATTCTATAAGGAGACTTTATGTGACCAAAATGAATAGGAAAAAAGATTCCAAGAGGAGCATGGTAAAATTAAATAGAAAGACTGTCACTTTTTTTTTCTTATTTTGTAATATTGGTAGCTTATGTCAGAGTCTGAGTATATGAAATCTGTGATAGTTTAATTTCTTATTATTGCTATACTCTCAAGTAAATGCTTGCTAAAAAATAAATAAAGAAAGAAAGAAAAAAAGAAAAAAGCTAATAGAATATGAGACAAGGAAAAAAGGCCATGGAAGTGTGATGCTACAATTTTGTAAATGGTCAAGTTAAAAAATATCTGTGTAACAATGTGTATTTGTTCTTTTTTTATAGGAGTTTTAAAGTTTAGAATATCAACAAATGATGGAAAAATACCTGTTTCATGTTATGTCTAAGGCGTTTGATACTCAGAAAGATAGTGATGTTAAGCTCAAGTGCCTAAG
>PVKN010010706.1:0-22374 GCA_004027915.1 Capromys pilorides
AGGGATACCTGCCCGATTGGAGTTGGGTACATGCTCAGAGCCATGGCATTGTTTTCTTCCTTTTGAGCAGTATTTAGACTTCAGCAGTCAAGGCACAAACTCTGGAACCAGCAAGGGTTTCTGCTGGCAGTGCCAATTCCCGGCCCACCCCAGCCCAGTGAGTGTGAGCATCTCACACTAAACTGGGTGTCAGCTTCACACCGCAGAGTGACGGCATTCTTCACCAATGCTCTATAAAAGAAGCAATTGACAGCTAGTGGTCAGATCTATAAATTCACCCAAGTTGTACCTCATTTCAATGTTGGATCACAATATGAGAGCTGGAAGACAATTAAATGATAAAATTTGAATATAGGAAAAATTTGACAAAAATATCGTAGAGCTTCTACAGCTACTGCCTTATGGGTTCCTACTGTACTTCTCCAAGAGGTGAAGAGAATATTAGTTACACATTTATGATGTTATCAAATATCAACTGAAAGTTTTTTTTCTGTTCTGCATTTTGACTGCAGTCTTGAAGCTGAGTAAAGCTAGTAAATCTTCCCCCATTGTACAGACACTGAATAGTTCTCCAAAGAAATTAGCCAGACATGGACAAGCTGTTCTCGAGATCACAGCTCTAGTACTCAGCTGAGAGAAAAACAAGGGCTCAGACAGGAAATCCTCCCAAAGGAACAGAGCTGCAGTCCCTTCCGTATCTTCCAAGGCTCCTGCCCTTCCATCTCCTCCACACACCGTCATGAAAGAAAGAAGTGCAGGGAGAGAGGTCTGCGGAAACTGTCCAAATGCTTGGACAAAATACCTAACACCCACCATGTAAAGGAGTAAGGATTTATTTTGGCTCCAAGTTTGCAGAGGTTTCAGTCCATAGGCCACTGGCGTGAAGGCACGGTGACATGGCAGAGGAGGAGAGACAGCTCACGGCCCGCAAACAGGAAGCAGAGATGCGCAGCTCACCTGGCTACACACCCATTGAGTCAGATTCTCGAAAGTCTGTCTTATTCACACGGTTCTTAAGGAAATAAGCTGAAACGCTCTGCTCATGTTCCCCCTTCAGGGGGCGGGGGATAAAGGCAAAGGTGCATCTCAATGCCCCCCTGAAAGCCACCCATGCTCAGAGATAGGGCTTTGGGAGGTTATTTAATTAAGAGCCCATGTACAATGGGTTAGCCCACCAGGTGAAGCCTGGTGGTGTGTCTTGGAATATTCTGTGCCCCTTCCTATTCCCTTGATATCTCTCTACTTCCTGTTTGCTAGAAGACTGAGATAGGCTTTCTAGGGGAACAGAAAGTGTATAGTGCTGTGGTTTCTAGAGGGACATCTCCAGTCAGCTGAACAAGCACCCAGAAAAGCAGAGTGGCTCTGAGATGCCTTTCATGGAAGAGAGCACCCACCATTAGATTAATTCAATAAATGCTTTTTGTTCTCCATCTCTTCTGTCTTTTACCTCAGATCCTGAAGGTGGAAATAAGTGGGAAAAGAGAGCAAGAAAGCCCCAGAATAACTCAATACCTGGCTCTTCCTCATGCAAAGGATAAACCAGAATGTGGTGTTGTGGTTAGATTTCAGGGACTTCCTACTGTCTACAGTGAGGCTGTTTGAATGCAAGAAAGGAATCAGAAAGCTTTGGAGTCCTTCTGGCCTACTTTCCAGGGAAGATAGGAGGGCAGAATGAGCATGCTGGGGGGCCATCTTGGGAAAGATTTATCATCCTGAGAAGGTTTATTTTTAGGATTATGGCCTGTGAACGTGAGCCTACTCCCTAAGAGAAGAACACTGCTTTGTCGTGTACCTGATGCTAAGCACCTAGCTGCTCAATGGGAAGAATTCCTGGCCTAACCCCAGGAGAGGAGTTCACACTGTAGTCACTGGTACATTGTATCAACTTGAGAAAAACCTTAACTACATCAGGTCAGCAACTCTACACCCCAGGGCATGTGAGGCCCCGCCCTAGGGCATGGAGGGCCCACCCTAGAGTGCCTCAGCACTTGAAGGCCTCAGCTGGGAGGAGGAGCTCTGGTCTGCCCTCAGCACGGCAGGAAGAGAGAGAGGTTTGCTAACAGCTAGCGTCCCCTCCCTTTGCCTTTGCTGTTTTCCACTGCCATGAACTACTGCCCTCGGCAATGTGCTCCTCTGCCTTGGAGCCAGCCGAGTGTGCACTGGAGTATGGACTGAAAGCTCCGCTGACTGTACCTGAATAAACCTTTCCTTTCTTAATGTTGGGTGTCTGGCATTTTGTCCCAGCAACAAGTGCAAAGTAGCTGAGACAACGCCACAAGGCCAGCAGCAATTCTTGATAGCATCGCTTGCCACCAGTTCTGGAAAAGAAACTGTCAAGCAATCCCCATGGTGACTCTAGAATATTCTTTTTTTGGGGGGTGGGAGGGTTGGCTCAGCTCACCCTGAGAGCAGGGCTAGTGTGGCATGTAGTGCCAGGATCAAACTGCCGTCTCTTGCGCCTGCCTAAGCTTGCCTAAGCGGATGCTTTAGACTGCTGAGCTCTCTCACTTCCCCATCTAGAATATACTTAACTGTTCATCAAGAAGCAGTTATTATTTCATATTTTTTTGGAAAAAACTATTTTCACCTTTTTTGTTCCCAAACAAAATAAACACATACAATTTCCTATATTTATGAAATAAGATCTTCCATCTTTTAAGTACTTACAGTTGTGTCATTGCCCATGGTAATCGTTTTGCATACTTTTCCCTGGTTGTCACAATAAATCATGCAGAACATCTCAGAGATGCTGTGTGGTTTATACCTAAGCCTCACACGCAGCAAAAGAAGATGCTAAGTTAGAACCCAGTGTGCTATTATTCCAAAGTCCATGTTCTTTTCCAGTCATTTTCTTGTCCTGTCTCCTATATTTCCTCTGTCCATCTTTTCCTGCATTGCATATGCCACCTCCTACGTGCAAACTTGGACTTGTGCCTCCTGTACTGGATGACTGACAGTGACAGAAGCAGACCACTTAGCTGTCATTCTTGGGGATCTTCACCACAGCGCAGCTGGGGGTCGTGGCGAAACACTCTTGGAGAGAAGTCAAGGAATACATGGCGATGAAAGGAAGTACTGTCCAACTTCATCGCAAAGTGTTTATGAATAAGAAAGAGAGGAACCTCAAGTTGGCAGTCTGGGTGGCTCTGAGGACTGGTATTTCAATGAAGCATTCTCTCTTTCACTCTGTCTCCTTTATTCCTGGGAAAACCCCACCACTTTTCAAGGTGGACTCCAGAAAGATGCTTTCTCTACTCTGTTACCAGGACAGAGAGGGAGCAGGCAGGGGCTCTGTGTCCATTTGCAACACTGATTGCACCCACTGCTCATGTATAGTTGTCGGGTGGGAAAACTGTCATTAGGATGCTATGAAGGCAGGGGAAAAGGGTGATAAAAGCAATGCCAATCCATGCTGAACACATCCACCCAAACTCAAAGGCTAGCAGTGATAGGCAGGCTGGTAATCCTGCCTTCCTTAATGACACATTTTCTTAATCCTCGCAACTAGCGATTATGTTAGGTTAAACAGCAAGAGAAACCTAAGGTGTGCATGGAATTTGAGAGATTATTCTGGATTTTCAGGCAGACCCACTTTCATTTCGAGAGTTGTCTAAATGTGGAAGTAGGCGATAGAAGGAGTAAGTGATGGCAGGTGACAACTCCCAGTGGCCGTTGTTGGTTCTGAAGATGCAAAGTGAGGCCCGGAGCCAAGGGAAGCAGGTCCTCTCGAACCTGGGAAATGGATTTTCCCTGAGGCTCCAAAAGGACCACAGCTGTTATTCTCATGAGACCTGCATGGAGAATCTGTGGAACCATAGAACTTTAGATCTGTGGAACCGTAGAACAATAAACTCACCTTATTTTATTGCATTAAGTCTGTAGTAATTTTTTTCACAGCAGTGATAGAAAACTACAATAACAACCAACAAAGGGATCTGACTCAGACCCGAGGTCCTTGTAAATAAGGAACATAAAATGACCAATGCCGAGGAAGCACTTTGTTCACTTAGCCAGGTCTCTGCAGATCTGCTGGTCTTGTTACACTTTCCTGAGGCGTGTGGGGGGAGACCTACCAGTACCTCGCTGACTGCAGAAGAGCCATCAACTTCAGGCATGAAAGCAAAGGTAAAATAGCAAACCAACTCCAGATTCCCACCTCAGGCCTCCCCATCACACTGAATCTCCTTTTTTTTGGCATGTGGTAAGTACTGGTTATGTACAACATGACACTTTAACATGTGAAATGCTAAACTGAGACCACTGACTTTTCCATCACCCCATATACTTGTGTTGTGTGGTGAAAATGCACAACGCCTACTCCCCTAGCAATTTTAAAATGTAGAACATTAACAACTGTGGTCACTACGTGGTACAATGTGTCTTCTGAATTTGCTTTCCCCATCTAAACTGAGATTTTATGTCCTTAGGGCATCAGGTCTTTGACATCCCTTCACACCTCCTCTGATAGCTGCCATTCCCTTCTTTGCCTCTATAAGTTTGCTGGTTTTTGTTTGTTTGTTTGTTTGTTTGTTTTTGGCTTCCATAGATAAGTGAGACCATCACGTGACATCTGTCTTTCTGTATCTGGCTTGTTTCTCTTAACATAATGTCCCACAGGCTGACCAGTACTCTTGCAAGTTGACAGGATTTGCATTTAGTTTGCTATATTTTTATGCCATATTTTATATTTTACATTCTCCACCAAATGAGCCTTTAAGGCAGCAAGTACCTTATTCAAGTCTGTACGCCATATAGAGCTAAGAACACCGAGTGCTGAATTGCTGACGTGATGGGTAGTTGCAAGGGAGTGGTAGATTGTAATTTGCTGGCTGCAGAGCTGACTTTAGAGAGAGTCACATTAGCACAAATCAGGCCTACCTATACTTTTCATGAAATATATTCAGCTATTTACAAATACATGACTAAATACCACTCTAAAACCATATACAGCAGTGCCTTTGTCATTTATCTCATTGCTGGAACAAAATACACAGTGCCCCCAACAGAAAGGAGGGAGGACTACTGTTCCTCCTATCTCCAGCTAACTCGCTCCAAAGAGGGACAGGGGAGCAGGAAAGAGAAGCTTCGAACCCGGGCAGCCAAGACACAGCAAGTGAAGGAGTAGGGAAGAAGACTGACCAGGGGACCCCTTGTTCCAACCAGGCCCCACCTGCTGACACCAAGCCAGCTGTCCCAGCCCCATAAGCCAACCACCATCCCCAAGCTCCTGCCTCTGAGCATATGGCCTTTGCGGGGACATCCAGATGTAACCCTTACAACCAGTCAAAATTAATTCTTAAGTATTTTTCTCTGGACTCCAGTTGATTGCTATGTCAGTAACACATTTGGAAGCTGAAAAGAATGTAAGTAAAATTCTTTAAAGTTACTTCTGTCCTAGGCTGGTGAGATAGCTCAGCAGATTAAGCTCTTGCTTAGATACACTCAGAGACTGAAATTCGATGCCCAGCACCACATGCCATGCCAGCCACGCCCTTGGGTACACTGAGCCAGCCACTGAGCCAGAGCATGGTACACTTGTAATCCCAGTGATGGGGAGGCTGAACACGGGAGGATCATTAGGAGTCTGAGCTCTGTAGAGAGACTCTATACCAAATACAAAATTAAAATAAAGTTATTTCTATACTAAACATTTGAGAAAATGCAAATCTGAGCTGCCAGATCAGGCACTGAATTCCTATTGGTCTTTGCTGCCACATATGATTTTATTCTTACATTGAATCTATTTGCTGCACCTCGGTCCATTCAACCAGGTTTTTGTTCCCAAATCGTGTGGCTCCAGTTGTCGCCTGCAGTGTGCCCTGACCCCCAGGGCTGCCCGTGGGACACCCCCACCTCCAGCATGATCCTTCCCTTCTTCTCTTCCTTCCTTCTCCCTCCTCCTTCCCTTGGCCTCAGCCTCCTGCTGCTTCCTGGCACAAGCTTCCCACTCTATCCTGGCTCCCACTGTCTTCCATCACCAGCTCCCTGTCTCCTGGGTTAGATTCCCTCCTATGGTCTGAACCTTTAGGATGACTTCCATTTGCCTGACTGGGTTTTGGCCACCAGCATTCCTGCTTCCCCAAAGGGAAGAGGTAAAGGAAGTTGGCATTGACAGAGTGACCATTTTCCCCAGCCCTTCAGTATCTCCCTAATGTGCCAGACCGGTTATAGAGACCCTGACTTCTTCAGGATGAAGCATGTGAATCAGGATCACATAGCAACAGCATCAACATCCGGGTCACCAGAAGGGGAGCGCTGGTTTATGATTTGTATGAACCATGCTATTTGCATATCACTATCAACCAGGGATGCTGCATATGCCTGTGAATTTTGAAAGACATCTGTAAGGTTAAGCAAATGTTTACAACATGCCCAGTAAGTAACATAAATTGCATCAAATGTGGGGATGTTGGTTGATTAGCAATTGAACTCATCAGTTGTTCTAAAACTTCTAAAAAGCTCCTGGATTATTCTAAAAAGAATCGGTTATAATAAATTATTAGAAAGATGCTTTTGGTTCCCAGTTTTATGCTTCACATTCATCTAAGAACTGGCTAGACATGTCTGTAAAACAGGGTGACTCCCAGTGCATTTCTATCAGCCATCAGGAGCTTCCATAGTTTTCCTTTGACAAGTTGTTCATTTTCTATAACAGCATGGATGGATTTAGTGACACAAGTTGATGTTGATAGAATGATTTCTAAGTCTCTGTCACTCTGGTAAGCATCCATGTCTATTCACACAACTCTCAAAAGAACCTTCCAGAACAGGCTGCACCACTTTTCTTATTTTAGAGACCAACCTAGAGAGACTCAGTCACCTGTCTCATGAGTGAGAGGTGGGGCAGGACATTGGCACATGATTTGATATCTGCATGAAAATGTTTCCTTGATCTGTGTTCTGGAAGAAAGAGAAAGATGCTGAACAAAGGTGGGGAGGAAAGGCAGTAACAGCTGGTGCAGATGCTGGCCTTGCTTTGCGTCTTCGTCTCTTTCAGTCCTCAGTCTCCTGTGAAGGGAGCACCGGCATTTAAAAGTAGGACTCCACATAGCCTCAGGGAGGCTCCAATCCCGCAGCTGCTGCCTGACCAAGGCGCAAGTGGAGACAACATTGGCCTTGCTTTCAATCCCCCAGGCCATGGACATTGCATGCCTTGAAGCTTCATCTCCTGGACCAATACATACTTTCGAATACCGATTTAGGAACAAAACTGCTAACTTGCACAGCCTGGCCCTTTTCATCTGGAAAATCATTCTAGGGAATTCCTGGAAGATCTTGTTGCAGTCCACTTCCTCGGAAGACCGTATCCATTCTGGAAATAGATTTTGATCATGCCCCGAGTACACCGTGCTGGATCCTGGGATCCTGCAGTGACGGAGACACCTGAAGCCCAAGGTCTTCCTGGATTGAGCCATCAAGGATCAATGTCAGCACCCAGCCAATGGTGGTCACTGCAGGGCTGTATAACCACCCTGTACCTGTACACACACTTTAGCAAAGACTTGGCTATGCTGGCCTGGTTGACCTGGCATGGTGTTGTCAGGAGTTTTCTTTACATTTATTTGTCATGCATTACGGAGAAAACAGTCATCTTTCTGGTCTGATTTTACACAAGATAATAAAAGCTATTCCCAAATCTTCTCTTTCTTTTCTAAGAATGATAGTGGTAGAGATCAGACTGCTAACAAATTCTACTACATCATATGCCTCACTGTTAAAATATGAGTTCGAGTGTGTTTAGCACACTAAGTTATCAACACTTCAGCATGATTATTTTCTCCCAGAAACTTCAATTTATGGCAAGTGTCAAAAGAGCCAGACCATGTCGGCTGTTTCAGAACCAAGAAAGGCAGTGATTGATAAGGAAGAAAAAGAAAAAATAAGGGAGATTTAATCACACTTTGTAACTGGCTCGCTTTCCAACTGCGACAGAGGGAAAGAATCTGGGACCAAGGGAGGTCACGAGCTCCCACTTTTCCTGTTCCCCTCTGGCGACGCCCACTGTTCTGTGTGTAGCAGGAGACCAGCGTCGCCCCTGTTGGGTGTGTCTTGTTCCTCCCAATTTACTAGCACAGCCGGTGACCACCACCTTGGGAGCCACCATCTTGCACTGTCAGTGGCTGGAGAGTCATCAGTGCATGTTTAGGTAGCAATCATCTTCCCATTCTGCTTGAACTTATTATTGGGGTAAGATAATAACAATGCATAAGATAATGCATAATCAGAATTATTTCTGCAGTAACGCCATGACTTGTTTCACCACAATTGTCACAAAAGTCTTAAGAGCTCCAACACTGCTGAAAATGTCTCAAATCCAAAGTCTCCTCTCAGGATCAAGCCAAACTTTCAGATCTGAGCAAGGAAACCAGACTAATCGTGGTTTAAATTTTACTCTGCCACTACTGAGCAATATAGAAATGGTGTTGTTCCCCTCCTCCTTCTTTTGTGCAAGAGTTTGCAAGGACAGACTCCTTCTTTTGTGCAAGAGTTTGCAAGGACAGAATTACTAATAAGGCAAAACATTCTGTGCAAGGACAATGTTATACTTAAATTGATTTTGTTGATTTTCCTTTATATTTAATTGGACTTAATGTAGAAAGAAAAACAAATGTTTGGGCACCAAGTAAGGTAGGGTACCCAGAGGTGGCGATGGCCTATCTCTGCTATATGTGAAGGCGTGGAACCTAGGTCAAACAGACCAGCAGGAACACATGGCCACAGAGATGCTCACCCATGGGACAGTGGAGCAGCTCAGCAGATTTCAAGAACAAAGAGAAATGCAGTGCATTATGAAGGTGACCCCAGAGACCTTTCCTTTGAAGATATCATCCCATTTAAATGGAACAGATCTATATTTCTATATGTCGCCATAGGGGAGATGCCCTTGCAGATGGTATATCTGTTGGTCTGAAGGTGTACTTGAGAGACAGACTTTGTCTTTGAAGTCACTTAGCTCTTTGCGTCTAGGATTTGTTAAAGCAGGAAAATGATTCTATCCCATGGTATAGACACCTTTTCCAGATATGCACATAGAAATGCATTGTTAATAAATTACTATGTATGTAGAGATAACAGTATCTGTAATTGTTGTTTGAATTCCTATTGCTGGCTTTTGGAAGATGAAGGCCAGGGAACTGTAAGTACTGCGTTCAATCTCTCCTAAACTCATGAAACTCGGTCTTCTTCAGATGAGAGAGACAACTGTGGAAGGTGAAGAAGACTTCCTGGGCTCTGAACAGGACTGCTCTCTTTTAGAATGAGCCCAGGCAGAATCATCTTCCAGTTTCCCATGAGGCAGGGACTGATTTCAAGCATAACATTGTTTATCCTGGCTGGGTATTGTAAAATGCTGGTTCCAACATTTACACATCCAGAACAATCCCCTGAAAGCCTAGAGATTATTCTCTCTTGAAAGTCATGGAATCTGCCCGTAGGAAGGCCTCACTCTCCCACAGGGTCACCAGTGACTCAAGCAAAGCAGAGATGGCCTTTACTTCAGATTCATAGTAGCCGCCCACTTTCCCACCATTCCCTAGGGCCGGGTTCTTTCTGTGGGAGCATACGCTTGTGACTTTTTCTCTAGCAACTAAATTTCAAGTTTCAAAAACTTTAATCAAGTCTGTCTAAGGTTCAGTAAAGGGGAAAGCCTCTTTATCACAGTGTCCAAAGATCCTACCTAAAAAAAAAAAAATTCTTGCTTGGGGACATATCATAAAAAAAAATTCACCAAGCTATCTTTAAAACATCGATCTGTGTATCCTCCCCCAAGAGCATACCTCTGCTTGGGAATAAGGGGGATGATGTTTCAGAAGCCAGAAACTGTGGTAAGTGAGTTGTTAGAGCATCTGAAAGATAAACTGCGGGGCCAGCAAGATAGCTCAGCAGTCTAAAGTGCCTGCTTAGGCAAGCTTAGGCAACTGCAGGGACCTCAGTTCGATTCCCAGCACCACATGTTGCGCCAACCCTACGTCCAGGGCAGGCTGAGCCAGCCATATTAGAAAGAAAGAAACAAACAATTTCTTTTCTTTTTTTTTTTTTTTTTTTAAAGATACACTGTGGAAGTCTGAAGGGCTTTCTTCCTGTATGACGCATGGGCCATTTCTCAAGGAACAGATTTTAAGGCTGCTCCCTACTGGGCTCCATGGAGGCGGATCAAGGAAGGCGGCCGCTCTCTCCTTCCCAGCTCCGGAGCCTCTACGTTGACTCCTGCCACTTCTCCTCAGCAGGGTGTCTCTGTGTGTGCTGTGAGTAGACCACACTTGAACCCTGAACTCACAGACCAGTCCTGACACGGATGCAGACACATCATCCCCGGAACATCACTTCCCAGTATCGCAGCACGTGGCCAGCTGCGCGTCCTGAGCATCTGCCTCAGGCTCCTGATAGAGATTTGATGAAATGGTGGCAACAGCAGCTTCCCACAGGAGTTATCTCCCTTGGACAGCTAGGCTCATGCTCTGAATCTCGCTTACTGGGATATTGTTTCAGAGAGTGACTATTTCCTAAACTCGCGACTGCTTAAGGAGTACGTACAAAGCATGGCTTGCGCATGGAAAGAATACGCAGAAGCAGGATTCTCTAAATGGAGAGAAGGGAGAAGTGAGAGAAGCTCCCTTCTCCTCGATGGTATATGTGCTGTGTTTTCCACAACTTGCTATGCACTGGCTGCACTGATAACACGCTAGCATCATGAAATTAGCTGCTGTTTCTAATAAGCTCACTGGGGAACTTCTAAGCACCAGCATGTTGATATGTGCATTTGCTTTGATGCATATTTCTCTACTTAGGGAGAAAAGCGTTTCCTTTGTGTGCTTTTATGCAGGGGGCTGGCAGCAGTTGTGGTGACCAACTTTCAACATTCTTGAGGTTTTGGAGAGAGCAGTGTAAAGAAAATAACATAAATCCGGGTAGAAACAAGACGGATACTGAGAAGATCTCAAAGCCTCCTACTCTTGATTTTCCTCTATAGGGACTTAAATCTTCCTCCGAATTCCCTTGCATGTCCTTCCCTTCCAACATGCGCTTTTGATTCTATTTCTGCATTGGTGAGCTGTCTTCTATGTGTGGAGCAATGCTTTGGAAAGACACGTCTTTGGGTTGTCTGAAAAATGGTCTTACAACATTAAAATTGAGAAATGATTCATAAAATTATGACCACAAGAAAACAGACCACAGATGCTGCTTCAGTGTAATTTCCTATAAAACTACAATGTGTTAAACCTTTTTTCTTTTCACAGTTTCCATAATTCTTACTTTGTTCATTATAACAACTCAGCATCTTGCCCACAATTGAAGGAATTCAAATGCACTCTGGAATTTTCCATTGTAGTTTCAGCTCTATAAATACTTTTTATCAGTCACAAATTCATATAAATATGGCACTGTTATAGAATTATCCATAAATATTTTAATTTGGGATTTTTTTCCTAATAAAAGTATTTGATGGTTTACCACTTAATAAGAGGCACTACTAAAATTCTGAAAACATGAAAAAGTACTCAGCATCATTAACCATGGAGAAGTGCAAATCAAAACAACACTGAAATTCTACCTGACTCCAATAAAAGTGGAATTATCAAGGGCTCTATTTTAAAAAGCTGGGGAGGTTGTATAGAAAAGAAAGACTTCTACATTGTTGATTGGAATATAGACCAGCACAACCACTTTGAAAATCAGTATGGAGATTTTTCGAAATACCAGAATTAGAAATTCCATCTGAAAACTGTACCTCTTCTGGATACATTCCCAGAAAAGCTGAAGTTACCCTACAAAGCAATATATGCATTTCTATATTTATAACAGCTCAATTCACAAAACCTAAATCATGGAAACAGCCTCCATGCCCATCAGTAGATGAATGGATAAAGAAAATGAGATGGTCACACCTGACGTGGCACTGTTCAGTCACATAGAAGAAGGATTTTAAGCCATTTGTAGGGAAATAGGTGCATGTTGAGAATGTACTAAGGGAAACAGGGCAGCCACAGAAGCTTAATGTGACATGGTCTCTCTAACACAAGAGACCCAAAATACAAATGATTTAAAGAGCAAAATGAAGGGTATGTTAAGAAACAAGAGAAGAAATCTCAGTGGAGAAAGGAATGAGATCTGGAAAAGATCAGAGAGCTAATGGAACCTGCGTTATCACAAATATGCACCAATTAAAAATGTTCATAGAGGGGCCAGCAAGATAGTTCAGCGGTCTAAAGCACCTGCATAAGCAAGCGCACACAGACTGCAGTTTGATCCTTGATCCTAGCCTGGCACCATTGGCACCATATGCTGTGCTAGCCCCAATCTGGGGTGGGCTGAGCCAGCCACTGAGAGAGAGAGAGAGAGAGAGAGAGAGAGAGAGAGAGAGAGAGAGAGAGAGAGAGAGAGAGAGAGAGAGAGAGAGAGAGAGAGAGAGAGGAGAGAGAGAGAAGTTTATAGAGTGTTATAAAAGAGAAAAACAAAGGAAAGTTTGTGATTTGGAAATATTTGTGACCTATTGTAAGAGCAAAATGATACACAAGTGATAAGAAGATATTCCCTAAAAATGTCACTAAGACAGGTCAAGTATGAACTGTGTGTGGGAGGGGTGGAGGAGAGTGGATGAGATAGGTCCAGAAACAGGGCTCGTGAAGCTGCCTCCCATAGCTAAATGTCTTCTCATCGGTGGAATCTGGAAAATGCCAGAAAAATGCAAAAAATATCCCACGCTGCTCTCTCTGGCTTCTTCCTGGCTCTTCATTTGTTTTATTTCACATCATTTGCTTTCTTTTCAATCCCCTAAGGAGAAGAGATGAGGAGGCAGCAATTTGTGAAGCCGTTCTGTCTCTGTTAAGCTCCTCTGTGTCAGATGTGTATTTTCTTGAGGATATCTTTGATATTTTTTTAAAATTCCTAAGGATTCAGAGGAAACCAATCTGTACTTTAAATAAACGTTCTGAAAGTTGTCTTTTCAGGGAAGAGTTGGAGCTTAAGTAAATGACCCATGTTCTGGTTTGAAAATTCCCTTCTCTGTCCTCTCTGTGTATCTGCACATAGAGATTCTTCTAAACTAGTTGAGAGCAGAGAAAATCTGGTGAAAACTCTGTGGGAAGCTGCTGTTTAAGCCATGGACTTAACAAGTCAATGCCAGGAATAATCAGAGAGACCCAGTGTTTTGGATATTGAGGAAAAAAATCTTGTTAGAATTCTCAACGTAACTATTCTATTATGTGGTTCAAGTCAGCACAGCAAGTTATAGACAGAATACTATCTGCTGAGTATGAGGAGCTAGACCTAAAATAACAAGTGGTTTAGGATGATGAATTCAGTTATTGGGTTGAGCCATATGAAATTGCCACTATTTGCATGTTTTTACCCATGATTGCAGCAGTGTTATGTAGTTCAATTTAACATGTAGAAGTCACGATTCTGAGTGTGTGTAAATCCATTTCTAAGTTGATCTAAGTATTTAGTAGCTTTTAAAAGGAAAGCAATAGAGTATTGAGGAGTGTTGAGATTCATTTGAGTCTGTTTGTGAGGCAAGAAGGTTCTTTTTTTGTAGAAAATGGAGAAGGCCTTCCTGGAAAGGAAGATGTCATGTCATGAGCTCCTCTAGGCCATTCTGTGAGGCTTGCCTGTTGAGGAATGTCTGTGCTGGTCATCAAGAGATCACGCTTGGGGACACATCTCTGGAAGGTGCCCAACTACAAGAAAAGTGTGCAGAAAGCAGGTTTCCACACTCCCTGGCCAGTACATATTGATATTTGGGAAAGGTCACTGGGCTCTGAGGACAGATTCCGAGGTCCTACAAAGCAAAGGAGAATTTTGTCACTGGATTTCAGGTGGCATAACATTATGCAGAGTTGAAAGTATGCTCAGATTAACAATGGTTGTCCCATTGAATTGACATCCTCTTCCTCAGAGGACAACTCTTAAAGGATGAAGATGAGATTCCTCAGTGGAGACAGGCACATATGGATGTGACAGTTCAGGCAGAGATGTCAACAGGAGCTGAGATGCAGCAATTTGGAAAGGAGGTATCCGAGCTGTCCTTAGGATGAGGAGGCTTTCACTGTTCTCCTCATTTTCTCTTCTCTTTTAAATCCTCACCTCCTTTCTGCAAACTAAAAAGTGTAGAATGTTGACCATTTTATATGTAGGTGATTCAGAATTTCTTTGGAATGATCATAATTAGAAACACTAAATTTTCACACCAAGAGAATGATTAGCAATTATTAGAAGGGCACTTATTTTGCCATTATTAATAGAATCTGGGATGAGACTGATCTATATATTATTTCTAACTCTGCCACTTATAAAATAGGAGCCAAGAAAAGCTGCTCAACTTCTTTAGTTCTTGATTCTTCTGATTTATACAATAAAAATGAATTTTGTATTTCCAGAATCAATGCAACAATTTTCTCGTGCACTGCTAGTGAGAAATTTAAACAAGATAGCCCTCTGGAAAAGAATTCTGCTGTACCTTAAACATAAACTCACCACATGAGAATTCCTATGGGTTACTTCCTCAAGAGCAGTGCAAACATGCCCGCACAACGTGAATGTTCACAGCAACACTCATTACAGTGTGTAGAATGGGGCACAGCCCAGTGTCACCAGCTGGTGAGAGGACACAGGGGTGCAGCTAATCCACATGATCAAATAATGTTCAGAACAAATATGCCTACGTGCTGCCACATGGGTAGATTGCAAAAAGAAACAAAATGCACAAGGCCACAAATTGCATTTTTACATTTCAACATAACATCAAGAAAACATAACTCGGTAGAAGCAAGGGATACATTGTTGGTTACTTGAAGTTGAAAGTGTGAGTGGAGAATAGCTATAAATGGTTCAAGAGCTTTTCTTTTTTACTTGTTTATTTGTTTTTCACTTTTTGGAGGGAGCGTCTCCCTTTGTAGTCCAGGATGGCTTCATACTTGTGGTGATCTTCCTGCCTCAGCCTCCCAAGTGCTAGAAATACAAGTGTGAGTCACCAGGCACAACCAAGAAAGATCTTACACTGATGCAATTCTTCTACATCTAATGATAGATCCTATTGGCACATCTTGGTAATTTTATAAAAAAAGTCTTCATCGCTGTGCTTAAAGTAGGTAAATTTTATGGATGTAAATTATCCCTCAAAAAATATTTTTGAAAAGTCCAACCCATCAGTTGGAAACTCATCAAATCTTATGAGTAAATTCAATGAAAAGATTTGTTCAAAGATTGATATATAAATGCCAAGCATTTTCAAATCAACTGATAATAATCAAGTGGAATATTTAATAGAAAAAGGTTCCAGTTTCAGGAACTACAAATACTGCAAGACGCTGTTATTCCAGAGAGATAATACAATGAAACGATCATGTGATGGAGTGAGAAGAGACCTGTGGTCCCCGTCTTCTGCCCATGCTGGCAGCCGACCTACTGCTGTGGACATGTGGGTTCCTCACTCTGTGACTCATGCACCTCACCGTGCCTAGGGATCACAGTTGTGCCTGTCTCATGAGGTCATTCTGAAGATTAAAGGAAGCAATAATGGTGACGTGCAAACAACAATGCCCACCAGTGGGCATCCTTTGCCCAAGTGAAAGTGAGAACTAATCTAATGCTCGCTAATTGAAAATGACTAACTACAGCCGACATTGTCAATGCTATCTGATATTTAAAGAATGACTTGGCTCCATATTTTTTAACTAACAAAGAAATATTGAGACATATTGATAAATGAAAGCATCAAGTTATGGAATAATGAAAATAAAATAAATCTATTTAGGTTAGAACTATGCTGCATAGGTCCATCAATTATTAAGAGGGTAGATTCTTTTTTTAAAAAAAAACTTATTGACTGATTGGTTGATTGATTGATTGATTGATTGATTAATACAAGGTCTCACTTTACAGCTTGGACTCATAGTGATCTTCCTGTCTCATCCTCCCCAGTTCTGGTATTACGGGGTGCATTACCATGCCAGGTTTCCGTGGCTGGCATGGCATGCCCAGGGTTCCAGGACTGGCACAGCATGAGGTACTGGGGATCAAACCAGGGTCCTTGTGCTTGCTAGGCAGGTGCTTAGACTGCTGAGCTATATCCCAAGCCCAAAAGGGTAGATTCTTAAAGACAAATGCCCTTCTGGAGTGTGTGTGGTAAATATAGGGCAGGAGAGGATTTAACATTTTATTTTACTTTGTTTAAAACTTCAATAAAGCAATATTTTCCTATTTGCATGAGTAGTAAAGTGGAAAGAAAAGTAAATGGGGCAATTTCTCCATCTCCAAGAGTGGAGTACCATGGACCACTGTGTGTACAGAGCTACACAGAGAACAAGAGCGTGAGCTCGCCATGCTGAGGTGATCCATAGCTGATGCTTCCCCCATATTTCAAGGCTTTTCCTGGACACTGGAAAGCACTGACCAAGAGTCCTTACTGAAAGGAAACACCTTGCCTCCGGTCAACTCCAAAACTATGCAGGACAGACATGAAGGCTGGGACAAGCCACTGGGACCATGGGTTACAGAGCTTGGTTGCTCAACGCCTCCGTGTTCCCAGTCCTCAGAGCACCACTCCTTTTGAGCTGTGCTACCAGGGAAACCAGAAGCTGAACATTAATATTAGAGAGCATCGCACCAACACCCTACTTACTTTATGGTAACACCCAGAGCTGAAAGGGGTTTTGCTCGCTTTTGGGCAGGGCTGATGAAGAAGACCAAAGAGCAAGGCTGAGCCTCTATTGTTCTGGCCAGGATCTAATTGGAAATGTTCTGGGTGGTAGAACTTCTAGTCACCCCTCCTAAGAGGCTTTCTATTAATCAAATATTTCCCATTATCAGGAAACATTTCCTGACATTTAGTCTAAAATTTTATCTTTCTTGTGGCATTATAAAATTTAGCTAATTGAATTGTCCTATTAGCAGACGAGAAATGATATTCATCTGTTGCCCATATTCTTGTTTTGCTATGATAAAGTGGATATAAAGCCCCTGGGAAATGAACTGATGGTCCTTTTTCTTTTATTTCTTCTGTCCCTCAGATGGAGGAAGTCAGACCCACAGGACCTGGAACAGTGTAGTCCCGCGTCGGTGCATCATTGGCCTCTGTCAGTGTTTATTCCTGAGGAGGGAGAATGTTTGCATAACAAGTTCGATTTCCGTCTCAACGGGCAAAGTATTTGATCATCAATTTCTGTTTCCCTGGCTTTGTCTTGCTGTTATTAGTAGCCACTATTGGGAATGCTGTGGGAGAAAATCAGTCTTAATACTTGAAATGAACCTGATAAGTTCTTTTCCTCCTCTTTTCATGCAATACTCATCTAACTTTCTGGGACACAAGTGAAATAGGCTTTGAAAATGCAGAGCTCTCTGTCCTCTAGTTCACTGGATGAGAAGGAAAGAAACCAACCCAGCAGGCTGTGAGGCGCAAGAACTGTTTGGGCAGCGGGTCCCTGTTGCAGTTCTTTTCCAGTGGGTGCTGGATAAAAACAGGAGATGGAAAAATCAACACTCAAGACCAAGACTGGTCACTGATCACTAAGGCAGAAAGTGAGGACAGTGGGAGAATAGGCCACGGCTTGAGTGCCCAGAGCAAGTCCATGTTAGAGGGTCTTCCTCTCCAGAGACACTGGATCCCCAGAGTCTTTGCCACCCGGAACTGGGACGTTCTCATCACTTGGTGCCCTTCTGGGCACATTTAGCATGACTAAAAGTCATACAGGACATACTCAAGTAGCTTCTTCAAGTACATTCAGTGCAGTTTTTATAAAATGAATTCAGATCTTAAAATTCAAGAGTGACGGTATGTGAACACATTCACACCGAATGCATTCTGTCTTTACCTTACGAAGCAATTCCACATTGTCACGAATTCAGAGAACTTGAAGGGCTTGGCTCACAGGGTGTGACATTTCTCCTGCGGACAGAAGGCTGTCAGCAGCTGCCTCTGTGACAGAAAGTGGCAAGGCTGTGATTGTAGTGTCAGTGGCCATGATTAATACAAGCAGCAAAGCCAAGCCCAGCAAGTGCACTGGGCCGTGGTGATGACAGGCAGTGACATGCCGTAGAACTCGAAGATGGGCATCAGTGGCCTGCTCTCCTGGGGACTGATTCTTAGGAAAAAAGGCCAGCATGCTTTGCATTTCTCTCTGAAGTTAGCATTAAAGGCCCTTACAAAGTCATTACATAAAGTGAGATTCACTGAACATTCAGATCCTTCTGATCTCCCTCTTATCAACTGTCTGCTGATGGCATATCGAAAGGCAAAGATAATTCCCTTTAAATTAACTTCTTTGGTAGCGAGGCATCTTGTACCACAAGCTCCTTGGGTTTTAGGACACTGGAAGCAAAAGGCAGAATTATCCCTCCTGATGAAGAAATCCATCAGTGAAACAGGGGTGGGGGGGGCGATCTAGCTCCCCAGATTCTCCTTCTAGGATTCAACCCAACAATGTGCACTTTATATGCTTATCTGTAATAGACTTGGAAGTTCTCAGAGGCAGGGCTCCTACTGGGAGAAGGCTGGGGACTGTCCTGGTGCACTCCGATGGATGGACCACTTAACAACAGGCAGTACAAGTCTTCAGACTCCCCGGGGGCTCAACAGAGTGGAGGAAGCTGAGGGACACACCAGCATCCTGAGAGGCCCCACAGTCATGCATCCGGGGAGCCGCCCTTTCAGGATTCGAGGTGACTGTCAGCTACAGGCTGTTCCAGCCCTTGGCTCCAGTCTCTCCCAGTCACGTACATCACCCTGGGGTCCTAGAATAAAAAAAAATATTCAGTAAATCACACAGTACCTTCTCAGGGAAGATATCACTATTTTTTTCTTTTCATTCTTTCAGGAGTTTTGCCCTGAAGTCTTTGAGCTCCTGCTCTGTTAACGATGCTGTTACCAGAATAGCAGTGTCATGTCTCATGGTGACAAAGAAAGAAGGCACAAACGGGGAAGGTAGAGTGCAAGCACGTCTCCTTGAAAGATATAAAGACGAAGGAGAGGAGTTCTCAGTGGCTGGGAGGAGCTCCTCAGCAGGAGCCCCACAGGGCTGCTTTGCCTGCAGGTTCTCTCGGTGTTTGGAAGGGAACTTCAACCATCGTGCAGGCGTTATCTGTACCAGCTAAGAGATGACAGCCTTTCTGGGGTCTGATCTATGCAGTGTTTGCACAAGGCCCATGTGGGCCCACGTGCCCCAGAATCAAAGGCCTGCCTGATCGTACAGGGACGGGGTGCCCCCGACAGCTGTAGGACACCTGGCACATGCCTTTGTAAGATCCCAGCAGGTGACAGCTCAGCAGACTCCAGCTAGGGCACTGTTCTTACAGGCTAATTGAATGTTAGCTCCTGCCTCCCTACCTCCTGCCTCAGTACCACACTCAGTGCAGTGTTCTCTACAGTCATCTTGGTTAACCCACCTTTTAACATTTAGAGAAGGCCAATGAGTACAGTGTATGAAGACACACCTTGGACATGTCTTATGAGGACATATTGCCACTTATCTAAAAGAAAAACTTCAAAACAAAACATCAGAAATAGTTGACAAGGGCTGGTGGTATAGCTCAGTGGACTAAGCGCTCGCTTAGGGAAGCTCAGAGGCCAGGGTTTGATTCCTGGCCCCACCTGCCTTGCCAGGGTCCACTCTCAGGCACACTGAGCCAGCAATGGAGTCTGTAAGTGGTGGCTCACGCCTGTAATCCAAGCAGTTGGGAGGCAGGAAACAGGAGGATTACTATGAGTTGGAGCTGCATAGTGAGACCCTGCACACACACACACACACACACACACACACACACACACAAAGTTAACACTGCCTAACAAAAGGTTTTCTCCTTTTGGAAAATCTCTCACTCCTTCGAGCAATTTTCTTCTGAGTCTTCTATCTGTTGCCCACTCATTCTTCATAAGATTTTAAAAGCCAAATGCACCCATAAAAGTCCAAGAGGTACCCCAAATAAGATCCCCACCTTAGCCCCAGCAGGGACAAGGACACGGAAACAAGCTAGAGATAAGGTTAACCAAGGATCCCTCTAGCACTGGAAATGCTCCCTCCGACATAAACTTTGTTCAGAAGAAGTCTGAAATTCACCTAGCGCAGACCGCGTCAGCTCTTTCATTGGCGAAAGTGAAGGAGAGGGTCCCAGGCAAATCGAATCACTGCTTGTTACAGAGCTCGCTGGGTCTGCCTGGCGGAAGGCTGGGCTGTCGCCCTCTGCAAGGTTAATTGCCTGCGCAGCATTCCCTTTGGTGTCCGGTTTCCTGTTTGTCTCATTAAGGGAGTAAAGCACACCATGAGTTATTTGCTGAGGGGCTATCTCCTTTCACTGCTAATTGTCAAGATTTGGGAAAGGTCAACTGAATTTGCCTACCACCAAAAAAAAAAAAAAAAAATTGAAGGGTTCTCTTTTCTACAAGGTAGCATCAGTCATCATAAGCACTAATTATAAAGAATCTTCCTCCATTATAACCTTTTGTAAGGCATTTGCATTTAATCGATATCATTGATACACTTCTGACATTTTCATTAATGCTTTGCAGATTAGAAACTGTGTCCACATGTGACCTGCTTCATTTTCCAAGGGGCATTGTGAGACAAGTCACACTAGTTTTTATAAAGGGTGGCCAAATTGTAGTTTAGGTAATATACACGCTTGGATCACAAACCGCAGCCAAGGCGATCAGCCGAAGTCCCCGTTCTATTACGTTGCCTCTTCTGATTTCCCGGAATGAAGGATGGGGAGTTCAAGACTTGAAACTAGTGCCAGGCACAGAGGAACAGATGCCCCCACCCTCACCACTGTGTCTGGAGCAGCTTTAACCCCTTTCTTCTCCTACCCAAATGAGAATGGTGAAGTAACCACACAAAGGGGCCCTGGGATCCTCACAGTCACAGCATCTAGGTGCAGACTCCACATGCTCAGCCTTCTTGCAAACCTGAAGAAGCACGTGTCAATCACGCACCCACCCCCCCATAGTGAAAGCTAATCCAGTGGCTACAAATGGGTTGACATACATGTAACTGTCAGGGACACAAGGACTATTTCCGTAATACCTCTGTAAGTTGTTTAATAGTTGGGCTAACAATATTTTATTTTACTGATGTATTCTTAGCTTTGTGCTCAATGAAAACAAATTCTGTAGTATGCTGCCCTTGACAGCAGTGCAGATCTGTCCCAGAAAAAGCAACCCTGTTGTCATCATCCTCAGGCAGAAACTGTACATCTTGTTTCTCGCTGCCCATGCTCCTGGTCAGCATGTGGCAGCTTGTGGGGAGGACTACGAAGCACAGGAGAGCAGGCATCTGCCTATCGCAGCACCTTTTAGCTTTTTTTTTTTTTTTTTACTTTTTGTTGCTGGCGATCGAACTCAGGACCTTGAACTTGCTAGGCAGGCACTTATGCTGTGAGCTATCTTCCTGGACCCTCACAGCGTCTTTCAAATCTCGTGTTGTCAAGACCCAGTGGTGGTGCATGCCTGTAATCCCAGCACTGGGGACGCTGGCACAGGAGAGTCACTGTGAGCCGGAGTTGTGTAGTGAGACTCTGTACCAAATACATACAATTTTTTTTAAAAATCTGGTGTTGACATCATAGTTTTACACATTAACTTGAAGCAAATTCTCACCCAGCCATCCTGACTCCTGCGCAAAGGCATGACAAAGCTCTAGACCCAAGAGACAGAGTAATTATTTTTCCATTAACTTAATAGTATTTATAAGCAAATGAGTTCCGCCCACACCTCCAAGCTCACACTGCCCTGGAGGCCTGTGTTCCCCATCTCTCAGCCTTTACTTAAATAATGCTTGCTCGTTCTGATTTGTGCTTGTTCTAATCACCAAACTGTGTCAGAATCCATTTCTTTTTTTGCTTAAGGAAAAACATCTATAATAAATAAGCTTACTGTTACCGGTATCTCTCACGATATCCCCTATCCAGTCCCTGTGGGTTTTGCTGCCATCATGGCCTCCTTGTAGGGATTTGATGCTTTCTTCCTGGTTCTGGGTTTCTTTGTACCTTGGACATGCAAGAGGTTTCCAAAGCTCGGCAGTTTTCCTTTTGAGGACCTTTACCCTTTCTCTCAGCGGGTTCTGTTTCCTGTGCTGATAGTTCCTACATCAACCAGAAGTCCGGGAGTGACCCGGGACTGTGCTCCATCCTCAGTGGCCCACAGTTTTAGGAAGCCCAAATCACACAGCTTGGCTTTTATTTTTCTGACCACTATGCCATTTGATTTCTTAAAACCTATTGCCTGAAATTTATCCGCTGCATTCAAACTCTAATTTCAGTCAACATTTGCAAAGACAACCTCCATCCTGCAAGCAGAGTTCTGACTACCATGGAGACAGACCTACACAGACAGAACTCACCCCTTGTCTCCCAGACTAAGCAACTCTGAACTGAGGACCCAGCCCTTGC
>PVKN010010707.1:0-22373 GCA_004027915.1 Capromys pilorides
CATCCAGGTTGCCGCATGGCTCTGGTTGCCACGCAGCCTGGTCGGGATGGCGGATGGAGTGGCAGCTGGAGCTTGGGCCCTTTATCCAAATACATAATAATTGTCTTTAACTGAAAAGATCACCAGGGCGTGGTTTGGGAGCGGATGAACCTCTAAATACCTCCAAGATTCCCAAGGTCCTTCTAGGAAAGGACCATCTATCACTGCATCTTTCATCTCTGCATGTTCAGAAGGAGGTGGAGATGGCAGGGCATGCATTCTCTTTTCAGGGGAGAGTTCCTGGTGCAGATCTGCCACTGGCTGAACTTGTTAAAGATGTCTGCGGACCATTCTGCCCACAAGCATTGTAAAACAAAATGAAATTAGATGATCTTCTGTTCAACATACATAAAATCCACTGTTTTCAAAATATTTTTCAACAAGATTATTGTTGCTTTGAGTTTTCTGTTCCTAGCATTTTGCCCCTTGGCCAGCAGGGGCATTAACACATGTCTTGAGCCGTCTTGTCCCTGGAGACCCACATTCTCGGGTGCAGCTGCTGGCAGACATGGGGCCTCTTTATAGACAAAAGGGTGGGTGTGTTGGCGTGAGGAGGGGTCTGGCCTCTGCTCTGGAGACATCATTGGAAGCTTTGTTTGCCCTGAATTTGGGGAAAACGGTTTGTATGAAATGGTACTGGGACTGTCCCATTTTAAGGCACAGGATGAAGCAAGCTGCCTGAGAAGTGACAGGTCATTGCTGACAAGTCTTGGCTTGTGACTGTTTGATAAACATTGCCAAAGCCTTCCCTGGGTGGTGCGACAGTGAGTCCTTTTTATGTTTTCTCATAGCTACCCAGACTTTTTCCAAGGCTAAAAATTCAATTTAAGCTGTTTGGAATGCTGAATACCATCAAATTTCTTTTGTTGTTGTTTTAAATGAAAGTTCTTCTCTATCCAAGATAGTAAATATACATTTGGGAAAGGAATTATCTTGCAGCTACAAATTCATGCATTCAGTGCTAAACTTTTTATCCCTATCACTGCAGGTCTCCCTCTACATGAATATGCATGCAGCTCTGTAATTCTGTGCATTATCCATGCAATATAACATTTCAATGATTTTTGAAAGCAGAGACAGTTTATCTTTTTCCTTCCACTTAGCGATTTCTCTTTTCTGAGCATGTGTTATTTTCTCTAGTGATGTTAAGAAAGAAAATGTACTGAAACATTTCTATTCATACCCCATGGTATCAAAGCCCTCTTGTGGGATGAGGTTTAACTCCGTAACAGTGGCTCTTTAAGAGCTAAAAATTGGGTGTTCAGTAATGACTGCTTTTTGAGAACTCCAAGTATACCCAGCCTTGCAGTTTTTAAACAATCAGCTCTTTTCTCTGGGTCTGTTTCTCAACTCTCTTGGTTCCCCATAGAGATATGAGACAGGCCCCCTGTTTCCATTGAAGTAGGATAACCAGCATTTATGGCCCAGCTGGAACGGAGAGTGGTTTGACTGATTCAAGCGTTCATTTTTTTTTTCCAGCGGAAAATGCGATATGGGTTTGTTATATGTTTGTTTAATCTTATTTCAGCCTCTCCTATACAAATCCTGCTGGGAGAAAGAAAGCGAAGCCTCAACATATGTGTTGAACTTGGAATAAGAAAATTTAATCCTTGGAAAAACTGATATTGTGTAAATTGCAGACTGCAACTAATCACACAATGTTCAGACAGTGGCAAGAACATTTTATTTTCCATTTTAATATTCATTTCGGCCAATCATGCAGTAAAGTGACCTTTTGCATGCATACTTCCCTTAAATTTTTGTCAGGCCTGTATTTATTTTGCTTGCCAAAATCCTAGTGGCTTATACAGAGTAACCAGATGTTTTCCATTTGCAGATGTTGCACCTGACAGTCAGAGGCTGAGCAGATCACGGGAGGCCAGCTGTCTGCTTGTGTCCTCTGCACCAGAACATAATTTACTTGGAGAGAACATATAAAAGGCTCCATTTATTAGACACTTATTGCTGGGTCTTGTACCATAGGCCTTAGGTTCATTCACAATTTATGACTTATGGGGTTCTATGAGGTGAGTATTCCTATGAGCCCTTTACTTTATCGATGAGAAAACCAAGGAGCAGAGAAGATAAATAGCTTTTCCAAGGCTACGTGGGTCGAAGCCAGAACACAAACCTGGAGTGTCTGAACATAAATCATGGCTGTGTTCAATCACTTTGACCCAAGTGTCAGGCACCGTCATCTCATCCTCTTTTCCACCCACCACTTCAGAACAAGTCTGCCTTGAGCTCCACCCCTGTTCCATGCCAGAGTTGGAGGAAAAGTCCCATAGCATAACCTGCGTTCCGGAAATGCCCTGTCTTTTCAGGACAGGTGGCTCGAGTGACCTCAAGAGCTGTCATAAGAACTAAACTAGCTTGTCCAGTGTGTAGACATTTTGCTCAGGGTAGTTCTTACCCATGGCGACACTCTGCTCTCGGCCCTAATGGTGACAGTGGATGTCACTTTCAGAGCAGTCCTCCTACTCCTATGAAATCACATCCGATGAGGATGCTCTCATCCTCAGGCACCTGGTATTCAGTCTGTGTCACTGCCAACAAAAGAACTCGACCTTTTTTGGTTTCCATAGAACTAGCAAACTATCACAGTTTTTCCAGCCCCCCCCCCCATGTGTATGCACATGTGCTCATGTTTAATAAGGTATATTAAGGGCTCAGGGGAATCAGATGGGAATTACTTTTTTATGCATCAGAAAAACAAGTAACCTCAGTTGAAAATTAGCTGCCTCTTTCTTGGAAATCATGCTGTTCTGGTCATCTTTATCATTGCCCTGCCTTCTCCCAACCCTTATTCTCAGAGACTCACATTTCTTCAGTTATTTGCATAAAGAAACTTTGGCATGGAGGCTTGCATAAGGAATCCTAGAGGTGGCTGTTAAGGTAATGTGTCTTTACGTAATAGCTAACACCGACCTGAAGGAGAGAAGCCTCTTCTGTTGTTACTCCTTCCCCTCTCCCTCCTTTCCCTTCTCTCTTCCCTCTCCTTCCTTCTCCCACTTTCCTCCCTCCCTCCCTCTGATTTTCCAAAGCATAGTAAAATAGAAGAGTGCTGCATTAAGTGGTCATTTTTCAATATCAAGAAAACATGTCAATTGCACTTTCGTAGAATCCTGTCTTCTCCCACCATGACCTGTTGGTATATTGTTGTGCATTTGTCACCTTCTCCTCTTGGGAACCTCAGTTTCAGAGTTGGCAAAACTGACTCAGAAAGTTGTAAAGTGGTAATGCGGATGTAAAAGTGCGTGGTGCAGTGTATGGCGAGCACACAGTGAATGGCTATGGCAGCTCACCAACTCTGAGATTAGAGAGCAAATTAGTGGGCAGTCCTTGCATGGTACTGTCGCAAGGGGAAGCAGCAAGATGTATCTTCCCTACAGGCTGAGGGAAGTGACTCGATGCCACCACATCCCTAGTTACTTGAGCAGATCCTACAGTCTAAGCATCTTGCCGGACTTCGGTTGTGTAAAGACGAGGCTGCCGCCTTATCAGTTATCTGAAATCTCTAAAGGAAGTTGGCTTAAGTGGTAAGGAAATGTGCTCACGCGCTTGTTAGAAAGTCCAAAATTAGATCAGTCTGCTGAGCTGGTAGATCTGGTGATGTCGCATGTGAAGTGCAAGCCTGGTTCTGTCTGCTGTCCCTTTCCATGGCTTTCCTCTAAGGCTAGAGCGAGATGGCAGGCACATTTCCAGACATTACAGCCATATGGAGCCAGGTCCAGAGTGAGAGCATCCCTTCCTCCTGTAGCTCTTTTAGGAGTGAGAAAAATTTCCCCACATGTCTGGATATTTCCCCTTTACATTTGATCTTTTAGAATTTTGCTTATTTCTACTAAATCACTGGAAAGGCAAAGAATCTGTCTAATTACTCAGGTTCAATCTTGGACTTTAGGAACATGTGGCTGCCCTGAAGCTTAGGCTGCACAAGGTGGACATCTAGACAAACTAAGGTCCTACTAAACAGCAAGGAATATTGGTGCCCATAGCTTCCAACCCGTGGATGATCCCCAGTTATCTCAGATGAGAAAACTAGCAATGAAATCATTTAAGAAAAGCAGTTGATGTTCCACAGCTAAAGAGGAGCAGAGACAACATTCTGACCTGTGATTCATCTGACTCCAGCGGTGACACATCTTTACAGCAGGTGAAGATGGAGTTGTCCTTTGTCTTCTGCAGGTGCTGAAGACATTGGCATGCACTTGAAGAGTCCCTAACTGTATTTTGACTGGCTGGCACCTTGAATCTCACCATATGGAATGCTGTGCGTGCCACCCAGTGTGATCTGGCACAGAGATGGAAGACAGTGGTGCTGGAGAGGCAGTGGTGAGAAGGCTGATCCTTCAACAGTGCCAGGTTGTACAAAGATCATGCAGTCTTGGGCCAGAGCTCAAGGTAGTGAAAGGATAGCAAGAGAGGAGAGGCTGCCCTGGCACAGGTCAGTGATGTTTCCCATGAGGGTGTCCGTGTTCTTCATTCTTCATAGATGCTAAGATAGCCATTTGTCATGAGACCAAATACAAAGCAACATGCTCCTCAGTACAGTGGTAGAGGTGAATCTGGAAGGCAAAATGTAGCTTGAGGCCTGTTATAGTTCTTGCCTAGGTGTCCCCCCCAACGCCTCAAGCAGTCATGGGGTGGCTTCTGGAGTTTGTGATGGATTACTGTGATTGTGGGTGCTGCACCCACCCTGGGGCAGGTAATTTGCATTACAATGTAAGGAGGGGAGAGAGGCTAGCTAGCTGCCTGTGCTGCTGCCACTCCCTTTGCTCTCTCTTGCTCTTTGTGGTACTCATGAACAGCTGCCCTCTGCCATGTGCCACTCTACCTTGGAGCCATCTGAGTATGGACTGAAACCCCCACTGATTGTGAGCTACATAAGCCTTTCTTTCCTTCATTTTGGGTGTCAGGAATTTGTCCTAGCAACAAGAGAAGAGTAACTGAGACAGCCCAGAGTTCGAATTGTAGTTCCCTGACTGCAGCCTCTGGCCATATTCCTTGATCTCTCTGAGAGCTGTATCAGCTGCCCTTCCCTGTATTCCCTGAGATGCCATCCTTGACCTTCTGCTAGCTCTGAGGGTTGTCCCTGATCATCTATGCAAAGACAACCTAAATGCCACTGATGTGTGTGGCAATGCTGCAGACTTCTACATTTTTCCTGAGGCGCAAGACTTGGTCTCAACCACCTATAGACAACTGGATTGCTTCAACAACTTATGAAGTCCAGTATATCCTTAGATATTTGTATCTTCCTCCCACAGGAAGATTTGTTTCTTTTCCACCATCTTTAAAATCAGGTACCACCATGCAGCCTAAGATGGACTTCTAGGAGCCTTTCTGGCTCCTTGTTCTAGCTGACACTAAAGAGATTGTCTTATGCCAAAGTTTCATCTTCAACCAAGTCATCTCCAATTCCTCATCCCTATTGGCTCATCCTCATTCAGATTTTCATCCTTCCATCTATGGGCTATTTCTGTTGTCTTTGACCTTATTCTCCTACTTTCATTTTCTAGCAAACCTACCCTTCACAGTGTCACTTGAAGGCATCATTCTGAAATACACATGGTTGCACTGCTTCACCGGGTAAATGTCTCAAAGTCTAAAGAGAATCTTCATCCTCTCTGGAATGCCAAGCAAGGTCATTTTCACTTTCTGATCGCTTAGAGAACTAGCACCTAGCTTTCATGATTGAGTGTCCCTGTCCTGGATTCCCTAGGTGGAGTTATTAAACAGTGAAAATCATTTTTTTCCTTGTTGTCGTATCTCCCATGTAGTCAGTTGTGTTTGGAGCATAAATTCTCTTGGAAAAGAATTAACATCTCTCAGTTGTGCATGGTGAGACATTCATGGATAAATGCTCAACTAACCAAAGCCTATACTTTGTTGTTCTTTCTAAGAACAAAAAACTCCAACATCCACAACAAAGATGTCCACATCCGTCCTGCAAGGCAACATACACACTTTTGCAACAACTGATTTTTGGTACTGATTCTCAGTCTTACACATCAAACTACACAATAGCACCCTCTTGCCCACTTCATTTCTAGAGAAATCACCACTTTCTACTATTTTTCAGAATCATGACATCTATCAGTTTTAAATTCATGCCATGTGTCAGAAAGTGGTCCTCATTATTGTACATGTATTTAATTATTTATTATTCAAATTATTTAAGTTATTGTCAAAGCTCCAAGAACTTGCTGTACTCCTTCTTCAATTTACAACTCAGAGAACTAAAGCACAGAGAGATTAAATAACTTGCTCAGAATCCTTCCACTCAATACATGATGGAGCAAGGAAGGGAATTCAGGCTGGCTTAACCCAGAGCCAAGGATCTGGACCACAAATGGCCCCTGGAGCTATTTGTCGTGGCCTTGGTTTCATCCCATAGTCACAGTTAATCATTTGTTTTTGCAAAACTGTTGCTCCTATATTAAAATCATTAGTGGTCAGGAGCAAAAGTGAATGTGCTTGAATTTCCCCCTTTGGCACCTTTTAGCTGTGATTGTGTTTTAGTTGACACATGCTTCTACTTGTACTTGGAACCAGGGCATCTCATTTCTCACTCACTCAACACATGACTACGCCTCATGAAGATGGATAACCAGAGAGCGGGGCCATCAATTTGCTGAGATGTTTTTCCCATTGGACACTTTGAGAAGTTTTTGACTTTTGCTCTCATAATGACACTTTTATCCTAACTACCCTGATAAATCACAGAATTTTGCTACAGACCAAAAATTTGCAGACTTGGACCCTGAAGAGGAAAGTAAATAGAAGCCCTCCTTCAGAACCACTGAGAGAAGGGAGATCTAATTGTTGTGCTGGAATTTGAACCCATGGTTCCAGGGAGTCTGAGTTCTTCAAACCCTCAGGATGAAAATCGTTGAACTTTATGGTGTGTGTATGTGTGTGTGTGTGTGTGTGTGTGTGTTGAAGGAGGGGTTGTGCAGAAGGCAAGGCATAAAATGAAAAGTGCTTTCAAATGCAGGGCTCAGTGGACTAGTGAGATAGCTCAGTGGCTTAAATGCTTGCCTGGTAAGCACAAGGTCCTGACTGAATTCGATCCCTGGTACAGGGGTGGGCATGGGGAGTGTGTGGAATTCAGAGCACATTAACATTTATTTCTCTTACTCGTTGTAGAGAAGGAAAAGGATTCTGTTACTTCAAGTATACACAGGCTAGCCCATAGCTCTTACTTTTCTTCTGTGTTGTCTCCCTTTTCCCACTCTTCTAGCTTTCTTTTTCACCTCTTTGTATGTCACAAGTGTGTCATCTCCTTACTCCTCATCTTGGCATATGCTTGTTCTATTTCCATACTAAGTACCAAACATGCAGTGTTCTGTAAAAAATAATGGACTGAACAGTGACTTGTGGACAGAATCGCTCTGTGGAAGAACAAATACCTGCCTTCCTGGACCACAGCTCCAGAGCACATGATGCATTGGGGTGACAACATTCTTCCTTTGTTATGGGTCAGCATTTTTGACTCTCGTCAACAGCAGCTTAAAATCAGCAACACTATGCAGGGGCCATGCCTGGGATTTAGAAGACACTGGAGTGGAACAGGTCTATCGTTGTAGGGTGTGCCAGCCCTCCACCTGATTTCTTCAGATGAAGAGAAACAATCCCCACAGAAGACTTAGGAGAGAGTTTGGCATATTCAGGCCCTAACCATTGTAATTGCCCTTAAGATATATTTTTTTTCTCATTCTTCATGTGCTGAAGATCTTCTCAAGCTGTTGAAGTAGAAGAGTGATTTAGATGGGAAGCAGGTGTGGGGAGAGAGATCATTTATAAAATGATTAGGCACAGGCTCATTAGAATCCACTTCAATGCTAGATTTGAAGATGACACATTCTCATTTTTCTACTGTGCATCATGGTTGATGTCAGGATATTTTTGAGTCTCACTTTTTTTTATGTATGTGGCCGGTGGGAGACACAGGGAACAAATGAAACACACATAGAAAATCTCTGAGGGTCTAGTGCTCTATGGAGCTTGAAGGGACAGGTACACCCCAGTTTTAGATTGCTAGTCTGGTGGACAGGTAGCCCTATGTGCTGAGTTCAGCTCGCCTTTCTTGGACAGATGAGGCCTGTGCTGATATCCTGACATTGGGAGAGGTACCAGTGCTCCCAGTCCCACAGCAGGCTGACTCCCCAAGACTGGGAAAAGGACTTGACTGGCCACCTGAAGCAGGGAGTGATTCACTTCCTGTCATTAGCTGAGTGGAAACGTCCTCCACAAACTTCAAGATGAAAAAGCACACGATGCTAAAGACCCTATTTCCTGAGCGTGGCATTAGCTCTTCTAACTGCATTTCAGTTGCGACCTATCTCCCGGAGGACAGCTCCAGCTTCCAAGGCAGTCAGGCAAGGGCTAAGTGGCCCACCCTCTACGTGTTGTGCCTACCTAATCCCGGGTCAAAATACTGTAGTGACTGCCACTTATTCCTGAATGACTCATTGATATTAATCCTCAGGTTGTTACAGAAATTTCTGAATATTTAGGAATTAGAGCTCAGACTATAATGTTAATGTGTAGGTTTACTTGGGAGTAACATAGTGAAAAAGAAAAACTGTGAATGCCCGAATCAAAACCTCTTATCTAAAGTTTCAGAGAGTACTACTGGTAAATAATTCCTTCTTGGGAGAAAAATCTTTTCTCTAGGAAAACAAGTTTTCATCAAATAGTTCATTTTCTCATATTACAGGTTAATATTAGAGTGGGCATGTCCTCTTTATTCTACTCCCACTCTTCCAGCCTGCCCCCTGTAATGCGGCCTCCTCACAGGCTCACGGAAGTCTGAAGTGCACTTCCTGGTTCTTTACCCATGCTGACATCTTGGGCGCTACAAGTTTCTGTTTTCTTGTCAACCTACCAGTTTCCCAAAGTCATGGGACCTGCCCTGCCCTGTCAAAACCCTACATTTTCTGTTTCTGTGCTTTTTGCCTACAGAAGTCTGCAACACTCCAGAGTCCCAGAAGTTGGGACTCAGCTCTTGCAAATGATCCCAGCTAGGTCACTGGTGACAATAAAGCTTCACACCACCTCCAAACTTTCTTGGGTTTCTTTCCTTTCTCATTCCTGGTTTGCTGTAGCATTTGAGCCATAGATTTGAATATATAAAATATTTTTTTACAAGAAACTTGAAGAATTTAATGTTTTTCCTATTTATTTACAGAATATTCATAGAAGAAACAAGACGGTAGCCAAGTGTTCCCTCCTACAGGTGGCAAATGGCTTAGTGTTACAGAAAGGTCAAGTAATTTGCTTAGGGTCATACAGCTGGAATTGGAATCTGGTGTGGAAAAATGCGTGTTTATTTTGGAGTTTAATGCTACCGTCACTAATCCAGTCTGGAGTGACTAGCAATCCCTGTTTATGAGGTATCTGAAAAATACATTCCAGGCTGAGGGTTGCTATGCACCTTGGTCTAAGCCAGGGGCTTCTACTTGATTCAGTCATACTTCATCACCAGAGTCTTATGAGATCAGCTTTGCTACCATCATGGCACAGATGGGTAAACTCTGATTCAGGGTTCCATTACTGGCAGAGCACTGGTAGAGTTTGAACTCAGATCTACTTGACTTCACCATGTCAGCTGCCTCTGACATTAAAAAAAAAAAAAAAAAAAGGAAATGAGCAGTAGGTGAAGCTGGCGGTGGTCTCCTGACATCTGGGGAGTCAGTATTGTAGGCCAATGGAAGGGGAAGCATTTCCAATAAAATTTGGTTTTTTAGTTTCTGGTTACAATAAAATTGTGAGCATGTGTCTCTTCCTGGGCAGGATTAATACTCTAAAAGGAAGCAAAGGTTCTTTTGAGCAGGGGTTGGAATAAGAAGGGAAAGGAAAGGAAGGACAATGAAGATGGGCTTTCTAAACGTGCCCTTGGTCATCTCACGTGTCCTCAGAGAGAGTGAAGTTGCAGTGAGGAGACTGGGGTGAGGGGAGGACAGGGAGAAAGACTCACAGTAGCTGTTAGGAAAGTGTAATCAGCTTTGAAGAGCCTAAGTGTCACCTTTGCTTCTGTCAGATAGCAGGCAATACCTTCTCAAGGCCAAAATCCTGGAGGGACAATATTGCAATGATGAGACCAGAGCAGAGAAGGGCTTCGGAAATGGCAAATGGAGAATAGACCAAGTTTATCCTGGCACAAGCCCTCTCTGATAATCTAGGAAATGTGGTAAGCAAATCAGCATAGGTGATCCTGGTAGCAGCATCTTCTGGAAACCTCTGGCCGTCAATGTTCAGATCCCACCTAGACCTATAGGATTAGCAAAGTTAGGGAGGGACATAGTTGCTCAGGCTTCCAGAAGTTGTCCAGGCCCTGGATGCTCTGGGACATGCAGAGGTGTCCTCTGAACCAGGTTAGAGAGAAGCTTGTCACAGGGTTGAATTTTACATTTAGTAATGCAATTAATAGCCACATGTCCTGCGTAGTTATACTATCAGATTGTGGCTCAGAGATGCTTAGATTGTTACTAGTCATTTTATTTTTCTCAGAAACTTTTCCAGCCCCTCTTAAAGTTAGGCTGGAGCCATGCAACTGGGGTCTGGTCAACGGAGTATCATGGAAATGAATTCATCCATGACAAAGCTTGGGTCCTAGCAGGACTCGGAGAAATAAACATTCTTTATGGTATGCAACTGGCAATTTGGGATTATTTCTCACAGTGGCAGCTGTTATTTCTTCCAATTAATATTGACTATAAGGAAAATGAAGGCAAAGGCCAGGCCACCTTTTGTTAATGATTATATGTAGGGGTGTTAATCACAATGTTAACTTATGTTGGGGCCCTGGAACCTATCCACACTGTCACTGACCACTGCTACATTGGTCCCTGCAGGCTGTTTGTATTTCCAGGCACTGACTTGGTGAGGCACCTGGGGAAGCTTCATGGGGCTGGGAGAGTGGGCATTAGCTTGGGCAGTATGGAATACTTCAATATTTGAACAACACACCCAGCCATACAGGTATATGACAACTTGTTACTAGTGCTGGTAACTGACTTGGTCTGTGTAGGCATCCAATCAAAGTTTTTTGAATTGAAACCAGACAACTCAAACATAATATACTGATTGAACATCAAGAATACAAATTTTGGACAGCTGGTGGGAGTTCCATCTGGTATAAATAACTACATGATCTGGAATCATCTACGTGGGCTGCACTTGTCCCATTTCCTCACCTGAAAAGAAGGGAGAAAGATGGAGATCTCTTATTGTACTATGAGCGATGAACCCTTAACTTCCTTCTGAGTCACACTCTAGTGTTTAATGATGTTTGAGCCCTTTCCCTAAACAAATGCACATGGACACATAAACGCAAGGAAGTAGGCTCTTTCAGAAGGTTCATGTGTCATTTGAGCTTCACACCTAGGACTGAAGAATCAGACAAGAAGGAAAATAATTCTTAGACGGGCCAAATGTAAACCAAGATCTATCTGCCTTTGAGCAGAGAATAAGCCTAAATGTGACTTATGCCACTCCTGTAGCATCTTCCATGATGTTTTATTTTTCTCAGTATTTGTCTTTTTATCAGAAGTCAGTTTAGTTGAAAAGGCAGAAAAGGTTTTGTGGCTCTGTGCAGAAATAAGTGTTAGTATTTGTGTGGCAATTTGTAGATTGAGTTTGGCTCACATTCGGGACAGCACTTGGACACGCAGCATGTCACTGCCAGGAACCTCCTTTCCTGTGCCTCCTTCTCTGAGCTTCATCTTAAAGTACAAGGAGGTCTTCATGCTGCCTGGGCCTGTTTATTTTAACACCTGTCACAGGAGAGCCCACCTTCCTTTTCCCCCACTGCTGTTGAATGGTGAATCCTGCAGATCTGAAGGGAGGAATTTCTAGCCAGCGAGATGTTGAATGACTCATTTCCTGTTGTTAGTGCAGTGAGGAAAATCTCATTCATAAATGTCCTCTCCCTTGTAGCAACTTTAGCTTTAGTGGATTTTCATTAGTGGGTCACTCATTCCAGACCTTGATGAATCTTTGGCATGGCCTAGAAGGGAGTGAGGACACTTATACTGCCCTGGAGCCACTTTAGGGATCAAAGGTAGACAGTCATCCCAAAGCAGAGGTTAAGATGATGCAAGGGGAGAAATCTCTCTCTCTTTCTCTCTCTCTCTCTCTCTCTCTCTCTCTCTCTCTCTCTCTCTCTCTCTATATATATATATATATATATATATATATATATCATATAGTATCTTGGGCATGGTATCTAAATGCTGTACCACCAAGCTACATCTACAGCAGCAAAAATAAAGCTTTTTAAAACTGATGTGAACTCAAAATCACCTTCCACCGAAATTCAAAAAAAAAAAAAAAGGAATGTTCTGGCTGTCTAGCCCTACGATTGTCAAATTAGCTTCAATTTCCTCAGGTTTGCGAATGGAATAATTTGGGGATGGCACTTTGGAGATCTTCTGCGATTTGTCGTGGAACATCAAGTCCTGGGAGATGCAGGGACTTGCCTGAGTTCAGTGCCTGTGTAAGGAAGAAGGGTACTTTTGCTTGCTTGGACCCAGGTTCAGAGGGGAGGTGTAGGGAGAACATAGCAAGGCATTGCCAAAGGAAAGGGTAGGGGTGAATTTGGAAAGCATCACAGAGAACTTGTGCTTAATCTGTAGCCATGAAACATTACTCAAGGTCTGTAAGTATGAGAGTGAGAGACCCAGTGCCAGAATTTGTGCAGGGCTAACGCCAGGAATGGGACAGATTGGGCACATGTGGCGGGTGTGTGGAAACAAATCACCTACTTAGCAAATTTGTCTTGGCTCAGCCACGAGCTTCAGGCTCACTCAAGGAAGTCCTCGCCCTCACACCCTGGGGGTTACCACCCAAATGCCATGGACTAGAGAGGCTGAGCCAAGGACAGAGGTGATTAGGCAAGGAGGACAGGGGCCAGGAGGAAAAGAGGTGAAGCGGAGGTCAGGGGTGAGAAAATGCACAAAGGAACCAGGAAGGACATGGAAGCTCCTAGAACTGAGACCAGTCAGGAGCAGAGGGGTTTGTGGGAAGTGGAAATCCACATAGTGCAGCTCGTGCATGCAGCTGGTGCATGAGGATAAACTACTTGTCTCCAGGGACAGAACTAGCATTAAGTGGTGGCCTGTGGGGTTAGAGGTCAACTCCTGTGCCTATCCAACACTACCTGTATGCAGCAGCCCTATCACCACAGAATAGAGTCTCAGGGATTTCTAGCTCACACCCAATCATGTGTTTTAACTCTGCAAATGGTGTTGCTAGAATTCAATTCTGGATCAAGCTGGTGACCTTCCTAGCACTGGGTGGACCTAGCCTTAGAGAAGAAACTTTGATCTTCAAGCTAGTAGAACAGGAGACAGTGGCTGAGTCTTTCCTCCAGGTTGCAAATTACCCCTAGGTGCTAACTGCAGACCCCAACAGATTCCTGAGCAACCCAGTACCATGAATCTGGGCTGTGTCTGTCCTCTTTTTGCAGGCAGGCAGGCAGGCAACGCTGGGATTGAGCGTGGGCCATATTCTCCCTCGTAGATGTCCCTACTGTTCACAGGATAGGTAATTCCTGTAGAAGGAAAGAAAGAGCAGAGAATGGGTGGCCATTGGTCCAGGCTGCATTCTTATCTGGCAGTTCCTTGAGCCATTTATAAAGGCTTCTATTAAGAGAATGCACCTAGTGACAATAAGGTTTTATGCAGCCTCTTTCACAAACTGGCTGTATCACATTGGGCAAATTATTTCTTTTTCAACCTCAGTTTTTTCATCTTTGCAACGGGGGAAATAGTATTTGCCCCCTCATGAGATTGTGTTTAGGACTGAATGATTTGTTTCTGTGGAGAAAGCGAGAGATTAGTGTTTCATCTAGAGTCTGCCCATGAGCTTATTAGTTTGGTCCTCATGACAATGAGGAAGTGGCCAACACCAAGAATGCATAACAGCTTCCCCCACTTTTTACATTAACAAATGGTTCCTTCTCAGGTTTTCCTGGTAGATTTTTCACTGACAAAGCATGCTTTAGTAGAGGTTGAGCTAGCAAAGAGAGAAGTGGACTGGCTGCTTGCAGGAGGGCAGCACTCCCAAAAAAATTGCTCTTGAGGCTTAGGAATGAATGTTTCCAGACATTTCCAAGGAGGAAGTGAGCTGTGCAGCAAGTAGTAAAGGGGAACTTCCTCTGCAGCTGCAGACTGGTAAAACTGCAGACCAAGTGCCAATGGGAGAGGTGGGGCGCTGGGGTACTGCGAGAAAAGAAGAGGAGTAACCGCTGGTTCCAAGTGAAACCTAAACCTCCATCCTCAACAGGCGACATTTCATGACTTAACACTGAAAGTTCCTCTGAAGGCAGTCTATGAGGCCCTATGACACAGTTTTATCACCCAGATGTGACACTTTAATAGAATTAAACGATTCTTGACCAAGCGGCCCCAGGTGGGATTGGGGTTGGGGGCAGTTTTGGATAGCCTATGAACGCCAATCTCTTTGTGAGGTGAAGAACATACATATGAATTCTCTAAAAAGCCTCCACAGACCAGTAACTGCAGGTTGTGTGGAGTCCTAATGAGAAAGCGTTTCACTTTGGCAAACGCAGTGTAGTGCGCCTCCAAAGGCCAGTGGTATTTGACTGCTTAGCTTTTGAACTCTGCGAAGAGGCCCAGCAATCCCCAGTAATCACAGGAGATTTCAGATCACCAATGGGCTAATAGAAGAACCATCTTAGCACATGGCTTAAGAAAAACCTTACACTCTAATTATGTGCTGAAAAAGGTCATCGGGTGGAATTTCCTTAAGAAGGATTCCAGTGTTGCCAGCGGAGGCCTGCAGGCTGAAGCGATTCTGACATCCTGCTGGAAAGCTAGGGATTTTTTTTTGTGCAATTTCCATGGAAAAGTGGTGAAGAATTCTGTAGTCATTAAATGCATGTCAGTTTGGAATGCATCTCCTCACAGGCGAGCTTGGTTAAAAGGAATGATGTATATGGAAAAACTGGGCAGAGTAGAAAGATTTTCTTGGGGTTGGTGTGATAGAGCTGTGCTATGTGGCTTCTTTGATCTACTGGGTCCTTGGACTGAATTTGTAAACTCATCTCACTGTGGCCTTTGGAAGCAGAATCCCAAACCTCTATTGTATGTGTTTATGCTGGGGCAAAAGAGAATAAGAGATAATGTGTCCCGCCATGGGCGCACTAGTGTTGGACTGCAGAGGGTGAGCTCTCCTTGGAGAAAGTGCACGCTCATGTTGCTTTTCTGGATTGTACACAAGATGCAGCATTGGAATGTGAAACCCCAGGTTATATGAGATTAGGAAGGCCAGGAGAAGGTGGGGAGGAACATTTGTGATGGCCCATGGGTGCTGGAGGGACTGGCAGACAAAAAATTTGACTACTTGTATTGTTTCATCTTGTTTTATTTTTGAAACAGGGTCTTGTTATGTAGAGTGCAAACTGGCCTTGAACTCCCTAGGGTGGGCTGGAGAGACAGTTCAGTGGCATAAGCATCTGCTTGGCAAGCACAAGGTCCTGAGTTTTATCCCCAGTATAAAACAAAACAAAACAAAACAAACAAAAGTTTGTTCACTAAGGAACTCCGGCTGACTTCAAACCCAAAGCGATCCTCTTGCTTCAGTGTCCTGAGTCCTAGGATTATAGATATGTGCCGTCACTCTGGGCAAATATGACATTTTCCTGAGGCAAAGCCTAAGTTGGTACATGAAAGTAGGTGAATGGGAAGGTCTTATTTCACTAGCTTTTGTCCTAGGGAATGTGCAGCGATGAACTTACCTGTTTAAACAGCTTTTCCTGGCAGAGAAATGGCTCTAGAAGGTTTAAGGAAAGCAGTTTTTGGAACCGGAAACTACTAAAACTGTCTTCCAAGTTAATGCTAAGCTTCCCACTTAACTGCATATGGAGATACCTCTGAGCGTCTTGTTCCTATTATAATAGGACTTTGATTGAAGGGTCAAATTTCTGAGTGTCCTGGGAACCCCCTTCAGCTTTTAGCATGCTGTTCTCCCTCCTCAGCTGATCATACTTCTCTTTCTCCTACTGCTGACAGAACAACTGTGGATCAGCTCCTGAGTGTTTCTCTCCTTTTCATGTTCTCTGTTGCTTTATTGCTAGTTATACCTAGTCTTTTCTAGGATGATAAGAGAGAGCTGGTTGTGTCATCCTGTGGAGAACTTTTCAGCTTGCTGGCATAGGCTGCACAGCGTAGAACATAGTGGACGGCCTGAAGTGCTAGTTACCAAATACTTCTGGTTTGTCTCTCTCCAGGGTATGTGCATGGCCAGTGTGACCTAGTGCCATGATGCTGGGGATGAGCCATTGAAATAGATCAGACCACCAAGAAATGAGCAAAGTGACTTGGATCAACTCTGGGTTGGAGTATTCCACTGTCAGTTGTGCCCTTTGGAACTCTCTCCTTCCTCTGAGAAATCTGACATAGACTTTCTGCTGACCCATGATAAAAAAACCTAAATTGCCTTAAGTTGCTAAGAGTTTTAGAATTGTCTGTTATTGCAGAAAAACCTGACCAATTCTAGCTTATTGAGGTAGTGGTGTTTTATAAGAATTTATTTTCTTTCCTCGTTGTGGAGTAGCCTGCTATGATTAAGATGTTCTAGAAAAGCCAATGTACGTTAGAATATTGCTACCTCCTTCCGTTTTGCTTCCTCTGCCCTTCTTCTAGCTTATATAGCTGCTGGAAACTATGTGGCTTGGGGCAAATCACTCTGTCCTTCCAAGTCTTTGTACCGAGCCTTAAAATGACAGTGGATGAAGTGACTAGCCAGGCCAAAGTTGGCTTGGCACTATGTGTCAATGGTAAGTTGTTTTTGTAGGCACTTATTCTGGTAAAGTAACAGCCTGAGATAGGAATTGCAGTTTTAGGTCTTTCTCTAAGGCTATAAATGATCTCCCCTTCTGCCTATTCTGACTTTAATGCCTTCACATGGCTTGCTTCTTTATTCTTTATTAACTCAGCTTCAACTGTGATCTCCCCAGAGATGTACTTGGCACCCAGTACTACAAAAGTCATTCACTCTCATGCTGTTCGGTTGCATTTTCATCAAGGCTCTTAACAGTACTTGCATTGGCCACACCTGTGGAGCTTTAAAAATTGTTTACTGTCTGTCTTCCCTCTAGAAAATAAAGTGTACCGGAGCAAGGAGCTTCTTGTCTTTTTCATTCAAGGTTATCTCCCAGTATTTAAAAATGAGCCTGGTATGCATCAGCCTGTAGTTAATATGAGTTGAGTTAATGCCTCTTGTGAAAGGGGCTGGTTAAATGGAAGGGAGTGGCAGCCAGAGCCATGTGTGCCTAGCCTGGGCTGTCAGAGTAATGGATCTGCCAGCCATGTGCTTGGCTTTCTGGGTGGAATGTACATAGAAGACCTAGCTTGTTAGGAGCCTAATAAAAACAGAAGTATTTCCTCTGGTGGTTCCTACACCTGAAGAATCAAGCTCCTGGAATCAAATGCCTGCCAAAGCAGAGTTGGGCATTTGCCAATAGCAAATTGCACAGTGTGTCAGCTTATGTGGATCAGGATGGCAAATGGAGACATGAAGAGCTGCTCTTGGGCCCCAGGTGCCCTGGCACCCTCTGTGGTTCTCAGTCAGGGTGGATGCTCCTGTGTTTTTTTGCCTGGAATGACTATGAAGGAAGGGTATTTAAAGAGATATCTCAACTCCCAAGACTTCCAGTGTATAAACTACACAGTAGATTTCTAAGTTTATAGTTAAGCTAAATTTCCACTATCCCTTTTTCATTTTGTGTCTATTCAGTAATAACCAAGAAGTGAAATAAAACTCTGAAGGAAGATTTTTTTTTTCTTTTTTATGGAAGGTAGACCAGTTGTTTTAAGTAGCATGCAATTTTGCTCCTTAATTAATCAGAGAGGGTCAATTTGGAAATAGGTAGATTGATTTTATTCTCTTACTTTCAACTGGTATGATGATTTGCAGAGCCCCTATCTTTTAAAGAAAACATTCCCTCACTCAACATTCAGTCTTTCGTGCACCAACAATACGGCCTATGTGGATATCAGGCAAGAAGATAGACAAGCAACTCAGCAGGCAAGTAAATTTACTGAGTGTGTTGCTAATTTCTAAGATTCTGGAAAGCCGTGGAATCCAAATAAGGAAGTAAGAAATTAGGACTAATTTACTTACAAACATATGGATTATTGGATGCCACTTTGACACTGCTGGGACAAAGCGCCTTCACATGCAAGTTGAAGGAAGAGAGGGTCACTCCTGCTCTTGGTTTCTAGAGGATTCAGGCCATTATTGGTTGGTACTAAGGCAGAAATAGCACAGCAGAAAGACATGGTAGAGGAAACCTGCTCAAACCATGGAAACCAGGAACTGGATCAGAAAGGGAAGAGCTGTGGATAAGACTACACTCTTTAAGTTTGTTCCTAGTGACCTGCTTCTTCTAACCTGGCCCCTTCTCTAAAAACATGTGACTTTTGGGAGACATTTTAAATCTTAATCATAACATCCTGCCCCAGCCCCTAAGAATCTCATGTCCACTTTATTAAGCAAAATGTATTTAGCCCATCTCTAAGGGTTGCCAAAATCTCAAGAGTACCACCATTACTCAGAGGGCCACATCCAAGGTCTCCTTTGAGACTCAAGGAAAACTCTCAGCTATGAACCTATATCTAAGCAGAAAAGAAAGTTAAATATTTTTCAATATCCAATGGCATGGTAAATATTCTCATTTCAAAAGGGAGGAAAAGAGGAATAGAAATGAAACCAAAGGAAGACCTAAACCCATCAGAGCAAATATTAAATCCTAGAGCTCCACATCCAGCACCAAGGATAAGCTGTTGTGAAATATATACTTCAGAGTTCTTGGGCAGCTGCATCTCTGTGTCCTTACTGGTTACAGCCCGATGGCCTCTCTCCTGGGTTGGGTCTAATCAGCGCCTGTGGCTGTCCTCAACAGATGGTCCACATTTCTGGCATTTCCAATTTCCTGGGTTCTCCACTGTACTTTTGGTCTCTCTCTCACAACTTCTCCCACTGTCCTCTTAAGGACACTTTCCTTGACCTCTTAGGTCTTCCTTTAAAATCTAGATGGAAGCCTCCACGATCACATAACTCTTGTATGTTGCATGCCTGAAAAACCAGTACCGTGTGGATGATGCCAAGGTCTCCGACAGCTTGAACAGTACCTTGGCCCCTTTGATCATAGCTGCAGTGACCTCTGAATACCTGGATGGATAGCATTTCTCTAGATATCTGTGAATTATGTGGGTGCCCTGGAGCTGTTTTCTTAGAGCAGTCTTTCAAAGGAGTTTTAATTTTTTATCCTCTTGATCTTGTGATAGGTGTGTTCTGGTCAATTTTTGAGATGCCTTTAAATCATCCTTTTTATTGTTTTGATACAAAGTACTTGGCTTCTTTTTAATGCTAATCCTTTTACTAGCCAGCCTCCTCTTGATTCCTACTTTAAGATGCTTCTTTTTTTTGCCCATCTGCAGAATACTTCACTTTTTTGACTTTCCTTTCTACTCTTGATTCTCATTGAAATCTGACTAAAGGCAGCCAGTGGTATCTAGTTCACAGCCTGAATGTTGGTCTTCTTTAAGAATTTCTCTATCTGATTAATTAGCTAGCCACTTTTAAATTCTACCTCATACAAAGTCACAGAAGATGGGCAAACGAAGATGATTTCATTGCCAGCATAAAACATACATGAATTCTAGTCTGGTTTCCAATGGACTCCTCAATTTCAACTGACACTTCATAAGCCTGGCCTTTACTGTCGATGTACCTATTAGCATCTGGTTTTCTGAACATCATCCCCCAAACCAGTTCTGAAGGCCTCTAAACCACACGGTCAGGTTTGATCACAGGCATATCCTTCACTTTCCCAGCATTAGGGCAACATACTCAATGCTCATAATTGAAAGGAAGAAACATTATCTCATGATTTTAGGAGATTTTGGTTGTGAATGGCTGACTCCAAGGCAGGGTCATGTGGTAGAAAGGCATGGCAGAGGAAAGCTGCTCAATTTACAACAGCCAGGAGGTGAAAAGGGAGAGGAGGTGTCAGGGATAAGAAGACACTTTACTAGGTCACACTCATCGTGTCCTGCCTCTTCTGACTAGGTCCAACCTCTAAAAATGCAAGATTTTGCAAGGATGTTTTAGTTGTAAACTAGAACAATGCAAAATACTTGTTAAAGCTTTCCTTTTCTAGAACATAGGGGAAATGGTCAGTACATTGGCCCCTTCTTCCAAACGCAGGGCATATCTGGCTGCATTAGAGAACCCTCCAACCACCTGCAGATCTGTTTTGCATATGGCTTGTTCATGCAGCTTATTCCGGCTGCTCTCATTTTGGTAAAGAGTATTGGGTTCAGCATCCTTACAGCAAAAGGGCCAATGCATTCAGGCCTACTGTTGGCAATGCAGCAAATTGCTCTTTTGTGGGAGCTGGGAAAGTCACAATTGGTTGTCTGTTTCCTGATGGACACAATAAAGAGGCAGGGTGGCCTCTTTTCCCTGAGTTCAGGACAAGAATTTGGGAGCATTGCCTCCTGCTCTCCCACTAACAGGCTTTTCCCCAAGTCCGACAGCCAAACCCTCTGTGACTCAGCTTCTTCCTTTGCAAATTGGGATGGTCATATTAATTCAGGAGCTGTGAGGCATGCTTGAAAAGGGCTTTGAAAAGGCCAGCTCATGTAGAATAACTGGCTATCCTCTATGGCTTGGGAACTGGCAAAAAGATTTTCCCTTTCTTGGGGGTAGAGGTCTGTGGCTTTCTATGCAGAAGGTTGGGGTGGCCTGGCATAGAATTTGCCTGATCCCTTCCAAGTTTTCTTGGGACCTGTGGCCCACGGTAAGAGCTTTTCCCATTGCTCTCAGAATGCTGTCAGCTCTGCTCTTTCCTGGGCTTCACCTTCCTTTCTCCTAATTCTCACAGAAAGTTACTTCCAGCTGGGTATGGTACACACACCTGCAGTTTCAACACTGTGGGAAGCTGAGGCGAAAAGATCACACATTTGCACCTTCCTTGTGCAACCTAGTAGCTTAGTGAGACCCTGTATCAAAGTAATAAAAAAAAAAAGACTGGGAGTATAGCTAAATGGCAATACCCTAGATTCAATCACCAGTACCACAAAAAGTCACTTTTAACAGGAAAAGATTTGAACAGATGATTACTATAACGGAAAATTAAGTGAAATGTCATGTACAAAAATTCTTGGCCTTAAAAATAAAAACAACTCAAGTTAGCAGAACTCACTATAAGGGCTAGCAGAACACATGCCCATTACTTGCTTGGTTAGTGGTTTTCCATTACTCTAGTCCTTCTGGGTAGAGATCTGCCAAGTGGAAGGAAAGTTATAACTTGCTCTGAAGAACATGTTCCCGAAAGAGTAAAAGAGAAATTCACTAGAAAATGTTCATAACAATAATTTATAACAATGAATACAGGGAAGAGGAAAATAAAAATAATCCAAATAATGAGCAGGAGAAGAATGTTTAAGTAAATTCTGGCATCTCATTGTTCTGAGATGTCATGAATTGGGAGCCTTAGAAAAGTGGTAGCTGACAAGCCGTTGTCACTGGTTGGAGGTTGTGATCTTCCTAAGGTGTACTGGAACAGAAAGAGCACACAAAAATTACTATCATCTCAATTACTATTATAGCGTACACAACATGAATATGTATCAGTTCCCCTAAATTAGTGCAATCATCATATACTGAAAACATAAACTAATAAAAATCATTTTTATAAATGGTTGTGAAAATATCGTATTTAGGTTCATAGAAGGACATGATACACAATGTAGCATTTATTTATTTGTTTACTTACTTACTTATTTATCTGTCTTTTTGAGACAGGGTCACGTTATGCAGTTCAGGCTGGTCTTGAGCTCACTTTTGTAACCCAGGCTGGTCTCAAACTCACACCGATCTTCCTGCCTCAGCCTTCCAAGTGCTGGGATTATAGAACTCCAATGTAGCATTTAATGAAAAATATTTTGTACACTGTGATTGTAATTATAAAAAAGCATTTCCATTTCCTCATGACTCATCAAAATTTATTCAAAGTGGTATATAACAATATGAATTTGTTTCAAAAGTTAAAAAATGGAAATCTTATAATAAAATTACTAATACTGTAACCAAGCAAATGCACACAGCCTAATCATTTCCTGATGCATATCCTCAGATAGAATATGAGTTCTTTTTTTTTCTCCTAGCATTTGGCATAGTATCCTGCACAAAGTAAGTATGCAATGTACATTGACTGAAAGTGTGTCAAATCCAATTACATTAAGCGGGTGCTTTCTTTCACTGAACTGATGCAGGTGTACAATGTAGGTGAC